>KV751341.1:8980977-8999269 GCA_001698575.1 Mola mola | reverse complement strand
TACCAACTGTGGTTACTGCAAATATCCTATTAAATATAACATACAATCAACAACCTTGCAAAACAACACCTAGGTGGAAAATAAAAAACAATGATCCTCTAAGGCGCATGAAAGAGCTGTCGGCATTATCACTCTCATGTACATTACTGGTGCTTTTTAATTAGTATTCTGATCAACGCAGAAAAAAGCGAAGTCAGATGCTGTTTTCAATTAACCTATGCAAATGAAATTGAGGTTTCATGGTTCCAATTTTAGGAACAAAGCAGTGCCAAAGTGAAAAAACTTACTGTATATAGTTATGAGTACATTTTCAAATACAGTATGCCCTAAACAAAAATTCAGATCAGTCTAAATTTTGGTTTCCAGAATCTCCTAATTGTTATTATATCTCATTCGCTGGGCTGTGCCGCGGTCATGGCAGATGGTAATCTGCATTTTTAATATGGAGAGGATAATTAGGAAAACCACACATCCATTTTCATGGTTGAATTTTAATAACCTCTCTGGGATTTCTCTTCACGGATCGAAAAATACCAACTGACCACACTATCGAGAGACAGTGTTTTCCACATTCTCTCATGCGGCGTGTTCAATAAGGATTCTCCAGTTGGCCATAATAAAGGCTGACATCGCAAACTGAAAAGTCTTTACCAATCTCTCCGGCAGGGGCTCTTCTTCCACCTTGAAATATTCAGAGGTTACTGTGGAGCAGCGGTGGTTTTCGTCACCTTAAATTGCCTGCTGATCCTGCAACAAATGTGAAGATTATAGGTAGAAAATGATCCCCTGTTCTTTTGATTATGGAACGTGCAACCATGCGAGGCTTGCTCACCTGAGAGAAAAGCGTCACATGGCTGCCCATTAGTCCTACTGAAGCTTTCACACAAATGAGTATCTTGGGCCTGAACAGCCACAGCCACAGCCAGCTTCAGGTTTTGTGGTGCAAATCTCCCTTGTTGTGCGGCCTCCAGCGCGGAGCTCAATAACAGGCTTGCATTGTACGTGCAGTGTGTGCCCACACTTTATTCACATTTATGCTCCTTAAAACGCTGCAGTACTCAGGTTGACGAAATTGCGTGTTTGACACACAAAGGTGGCCTTTGTGCGCTGTGGCAGGTTTAGATGTGGATGTGTTTGGAAAGGTCTGCCGCAGTGAGGCAGAGGTTGCCTGGCCGAAACAGTCGAAGCAATTATGAGGCCTTTTCTCATCCCAGGTCAGCAACGGTGTTGTGCTTATTCCAAGCTCACGGTCATGACAATCACTTCATATGGAGGAAATTATTACATACATTGTAATGAGCTCGTTCTCAGCTTTGTATTGCTTGCAAAAAAGTGGAAGATTACATCCACGATGACTGTTTCTTTAGCATAGGAATGCGGTATTTCTCCAGTTACCTCGACTGAAGAAGATATGTTGTCAGTTTAGTTTGTTTATATGTTTGTCCACAATTTTGGACCGATCATCCTGATGTTTTTTGGGTTTTTTTTCTGTGAGTTTCCTCTGCTCATTCAGTCTTGGGCTCTAGTGGTAAAAAAAGAGTACTGAAAAACAAAAAGAACAAAAATAATACTACGGTATCTTTAACAAAACCCTTTACATCTTACAAATTTATAATGTCAAGATTTAATTCCAAAATAAGAAAGTTTCCCTGGACAGAATTCTCTGTAATTCTAACAGAGGTATATTTTAGCCAGTTTGATATTATTTATTATGTAACTCGCTCAATACATGGGTATTTGAGAAAAGATACATTTAATAGAGGTGGGAAAAAAATTCAATACTGAAAAAGGAGATACTAAACAACTGTGAAATTGAAAGGGGTGACAGTACTTGTAAATAGTATATTTTTTTCCCTTTTTAGTGAATGTTAATTCAGGCAGGTGTCCCGGACAAAAGAGGGATTGTTGGGCTTTGGCGGAGGTCTGCATTCTCTGAGTGCTCTTATTCTGTCTTCGGTTAGTAGCTTAGCTCTTTGAGGCAGACACACATTTCACTGCTCAAATGTTTAATTGTCATGTTAATGTGATGTTTGAAATAATAGCTGCAGAGGTGTGTTAAATGTTTTATAAATAATGGAACTGAATGAAGCCATTAGGACAAGATGTTCTTTAATGATACAAAAAATCTTTCTCTTGGCAACATCATGTTGTTGAAGTTCACGTCTTGCTGTGTATTTAGGGTATTCAGCACAGTATCACTATATGATGTGGCTATGGTTGTGAGGGGAGAGATGAGTTCAGTTTGATGTCTTTAAATTCAGCCCGAGGCAGTCTATGAGAGGACCGACAACCTTTTTCCCCTCTTGGTGTCACTTTTACCAATTCACCACTGTTCTCTCATATTTTAGATAAGAGTTAATGTACAAGTTAACAGATAAAGGATTAACTCAGCAAAGTTAGGCATTTATTATTGAAGGTAGCATCCTATACAAGAAAGACCCATGTTTTGGTCAAAATGCATGGAAATATACAAAGATTTGTACTTAACCGGACGAAAGATGTAGTTACAAATAATAATGTAATAACATGAACAACCATATCATAGCATTTCCAGACTGATAACCTACTGTACATGTGTTGTATCAGTCTGTCTAATTGATTTTATGTTAAAAAAAAACAAAACAACACAATGTCACTGGTGAATGTTTTCAGTAGTAGTAATGTGGCACCACAAGAGTATTGTAAATTTCAAAAATGCATTCTTGCATTTTAAATTTATGAAACAATTATTTTTGAAAGAATGTGATAGGCTCCAGCCCCACAACCCTTCACAGGACAAACGGTGGAAAATGGATGGCTATTTAATGTCAAAAATTCAATTATTACAAGATCATTTTATTACATGAATTACTCTGTTTTTATCACAAATTGTTTTGCCAAATTAGGAGAAACATTTATATATTTTTTGCCCCTTTCATTATTAGAATAAAGGAAATATTCCATTGGTGGGTACTACAGTTCTCTAAAATGCAACGCAAGGATTCAGATCGAAAGGCCCTATGGTGTTAGTTTTTTTGGTAACTCCTGAATGTGCACATGAAAAATTACGCTGAGCAGTCGTCTAAACTGAAAGTGTCAGACATAGAGAGAGATCTGCTGGTTTTGGCTGGTAGCTGCGGTTATTGACTCACAGCACTGCCAGTTTTAACAGCTCCGTTACACAATACCATCAGAGAGAAAAATCAAGTTTGATCACACTGTATCCTTGAGTGGTGCAACACTGTTAATGATTCTTTCACTTTTTGAAACATATTCAATGATTATCTGTGACAGAGTTTCTTATCAGAAACTCTGTTTTAAAAATCTCCAGCTGTCCTGCGAATTTGAGTGTGCTACATGGTTAATTTTGTAATGACTTTATTTCAAAGAACGGAGGGAAAGCTTACGGCTACACTATTCAATTTATATTTTGATTAAAAATGTTAGAAAAGTTTTAGGAATGTTCTGTGTCCTTGCCTGGTGAGCAACACCAGTGCAGTGTCCCTCCAGAGTTCAGACTGTGGTTGACAAATTCTCCTTTGGGGTCCAGTAAAATGTGGATCCAGATTCTCGGAAATTCCTTCCCTTGTCACACGAGGTAAAGAGCGATGCTTTGTCCTTGTAAAGCTGAATGAGTGTCAGGGAAACATCTGCCTCTCGCTGCCTGTCCACCAGCCAATACTGCTTTTCTCTTCTCCTCCCTCTGTGTAAAAGTCACCATACTGTAAGCTTTACTGACACACACAAATTATAAACGTATTAGGCTGAATTGAAGCATCATCATATTTATTGCAGGGATACTGTATTGATTTGCTTTACATTGGACAAGAGTTTCTGGTCTCCGAGCACTCGATTTTTTTTTAGCCATTATCAGCAGCAATACGCAGCGCAACGCAGGAAAAGTCGACAGGGATAAGCTGTATGCTGAGCTTCTCAACAGTAAATGTTAATGCTTTGACTTGCAATTTCTAGCACATGTCAGCCTCAAATAGTTGTATATTCTTGCGTCTGCTTCTTCATGCAGTTGAGTCCGAACCTTATTGTTTGAGCATCAGCAGAAACACTCATGTTAGGGGTGTAGAGCATAGCTGTTGATGGGTTTATTTGACTGGGTGCGTCTTTAATCACTGCGTCCTATCCCCATCATCTTAGCAAATCTTTATCATTTGCCAACTGATCCCAGTCACAGTCTCAGGGGACCGAGGAGCTATATTTCACATTAATATTTTGTAACGTGACCTACAAGCGAATTTCATGCAGTGGCACATTTTCAACACGATGGCGTCCCTCTGCTCTGCTGGATCCACGCATTACATGTTTGTTAGCTCATTACACTTTAGCAGCACTTTGATGCTCTGTAATGTATTTGCCTGCCACTGGCATTTTTCACTGCTTTACATTTTGCTCATGCATGAATATGATAAAACCATTTAACAAGAATGATTTTTTTCATGCAAAATAGTTGCCAGTGAAAACATTAGCTTTCATCTGCAACTTAGCAGGCTGTTGAGGCATTTTGCTTAACAAATTAGGGAGGAAAAGTAGGCCCATATTTCAATACCAGCAAGTTACTTATTTGGTTTATTTATTTTCCAATGACCCAATTGTACTTTCCTCAAGTCAACAGATGGAGCGAACCTCAGCAACAATTAATTAACAAAAAGCAGTGGCATTAATTAGAACAAAATAAAAAGAAATATCTGGGAACTCATTTGTGTGATATGGATAACATCTCCACCGAGAGTCAACCAAATGAACTTGCAGTGATGAACAGCAGCTTGTTGTGAGAGAGAGAAGAAACCACTAAAATGTGACTTGTTTGATATGCAGTGAACGCTGAAACGCTTCATAATTAGTGAAGTGCCCTTTACCTTGGGCTTTTTCAGTTGTGAACCTCATAATTCAAATAAATATAACATAAGACAGCTGACAGGTGCCCCCACTACTTATGTTTTACCGTCAGAGCTAGTTTATCATTTGAGGTGCACACTTGAATGAAGTCAAGTAATTTTAAATTCATATTTTAAGTTCATTCCTGCAGTCTAAATATATAAAGAATTTACTGTAGATTAGCATTTTGATTAGGATTCTGAATTTGCATCCTGTTTTTCCACTCCAGGATCTCAGCAGGTAATTGGGAACTAAAAAATAGACACATATTCAGTCTACCGTGTGTCAGGATTGAAATAATATTTGTGGCCTGTGGTCAGTAATCGTGTGCCGTGTGTAGATGTTAATGTTTGAATATGTGTGGTGCAGTTCTGACCAATCCTCCGGTGGATGCAATGGAATGAGTGAAGTTGTGTCACCGTCTGAAGCAGAATGTGTTAACAGACATGTCTGGTTCTTTGACTCTCCTGTTGTTTTCTGCATGTATACCAGAGGAGATTTACAGTGTGTTACTGGTGATTTACCGTTACTCCTGGATGCGACTGATATCATTACTTCATGGGGGAAACGATGGAATATCTCTTTTGAGTAACAATGTAGGGAGAATGACGAGATATTATTTTTAGCCAGACTGAAAGCCACAGTGAAAGATCATGATTGATATCTGAGTGGGAGCTTGATGTTTTTGCTCCACTGTGCAGCCACTACTGTGCATACTCTGGCTCCAAATGCTGTAGCCAGAGCAAGACGGCAGCACCAGAAGATGTATCATGCTAGTTTTGGAGACTCTTTGACTTTACCTCTAGTCACTCCATGAAGTTGACATTAGTTCGTTTGGACAAAATTGGTCACTGAATTTTCCACGAACATTCAGACCTGACTATTCACTTTGCACCAACATCAGGTCAACATCAGTGAAATATTTTGCTTTATAATACAATAACTGGAAATCCACTCAATCTATCCAGTTTTAGAAAACTCGTACACAAAACTAAGGCTGTATTTAAAAACACCTACTACCAGTATGTACTGATTAGGGTCAAAAAGTAACATGTTCTACTTAGCATATGAACAAAAGCAAAATCCTCGGTAAGCCAACTGATTCTGGAAAAAATCTACAATATACATCACAACAGTTTCCTTCACATATAATTTCCCAAAATGCAATGTGCCACACCACTCAGAGGTCGAAATGGCAGAAAGCAACAACAGCGAGGGGACAAATACATGTAAGTACCAGTTACAGGCTTTTTTTGTTTATTTACTTTTGTATAGGTAGGACAATTTACAATTGTGGTTAGGCTAAATATATTGTTATGAATGTGTCCCACCAACATTCCTTTTTATGAAAAATCCAATTTATCACTTTTTATTTTTTTTCTTGTCATACGTGGATAATTTTTTGCATTTAGCAGCACTATTTCTTTCTATTCCATGGCAGTTACCAATAGTAGTATGCAGTACCAACTGCATACTTTGTTCATCCAAAGTATTTAATAGGCGGGTTGGAATACACATAAACATAAATTAATTAATGTGTAAAATTCCTGCTTGTGCATGTGTGTAAAGTCTGTGTGTAAAAAAGCTAGCACAAAAAATTCTAATTAACAGATGACATGATATTGTCTTTTACCGTTTAATAATCATCATTTTCTTCTTCATCTTAAAATTGAAACATAGTTTACACATCAGCATGTTAGCACCATCATTGTTAGCATATTAGCTTGCTGAAAATGTTAAAATACTAAAGCACTGCTGAGGCTGTGCAACTTCACAAATCCACTTCTGTCACTGTAAAATAGCAGAGAGAAGAACTTATAGCTGTGCAGAATGTAAAAACATGTAAATTAATCATTTAGTTTGACTTGCAAACATGATTAGCAGCTGACTGAGATTAAACCTTTTTCAGTTTTGGCCCCAGAGAGGCTGCAGAAGAAAACACTCTGTGGCCTGAAGTGTTCCTGAAAAGCAAGACTCCTCTGACCACGTGTTATGTTTGAATGTTAGACAAGACCTGTCTCCCCCGCTTAGCATCGTCAGTCAGTGGCAGCAGCCATCCCTGTACAATATCAGGGTCAAAGCATGATGGAACAGTGAACAAAGTCACAAAAATGGGACCCCAATGCAAAAACAGATCAGGTTAAACCAAGTCTTTATTTACAGAAAACGAAGTCCAACAGAAATAGTCTGTGAAGATACCGGTAACAATACGCAAAGAACAACCAAAAAAAACGGTCACGAGAGACTAGGAAATAACAGGAATAAACGCGAGAGATCACCGAACAGGCAGGACACTCTGGCATTGAAGAGAAGTCCAAGGAGGGTATATATAGTGGGTTGCATGCCGATAAATGCAGGGCAGGTGTGTCTCGTCAGCCATGAGAGGAGGAGAGCAGAAATACCCACTGGGAAAAAACACAGGGATGAGGGGCAGGGGAAGCAGGACCACAGAGACAAACATGACCGGCAAAACAAAACAGCAAGCAAAAACATAAACCATGACACCAACACTTGATCCTGAGATTTTGACAAACTACAGACCAATATCTAGCCTACCCTTTATGTCTAAAATCCTAGAGAAATTAGTTATGTGATTTTCTACAGTCTAATAACTTATTTGAAGCACTGCCGCCTCACAGCAAGAAGGTCCTGGGTTTGATTCTGGGTCAGGACGTTTCTGTGTGGAGTTTGCATGTTCTCCCTGTGTCTACGTGGGTTTTCTCCGGGTACTCTGGCTTCCTCCCACATTCCAAAAAACATGCAAATCTGGGGGTAGGTTAATTGGTCACTCTAAAATTGCCCGTAGGTGTGAATGTGAGTGCGGATGGTTGTTTGTCTCTATATGGCGATGACCTGGCGACTCATCCAGGGTGTACCCCGCCTTCGCCCCAAGATGCTGAGATAGACTCCAGCCCCCCCCGCGACCCCTAACGGGATAAGCGGTAGAAAATGAATGAATGAATGAAAGTTTTCCCGTCAGGTTTTCAAAAACATCATAGCACAGAGTCTGCACTAATCAAAGTTACAAAAGACCTTTTAATTGTATCAGATGAGGGACTTCTATCTGTACTTTTTCTGTTGGATCTTGTGCGGCGTTTGACACCATCGACCATCAGATCCTAAAAGAAAGATTAGACAACTTAATTGGCATTAAGGGAGCGGCAATAAATTGGTTTAAGTCTTATTTATCTGACAGTAGTTCCACAAGGATCAGTATTCGGGCCAATTCTTTTCATTTTATATATGCTTCCTCTAGGTAACATTATCATAAAACATGATATTAATTTTCACTGCTATGCAGATGACGCCCAGCTATATTTATCCTTCAAAGCAAACCAACGGACTAGCTAAATTTCAAGCCCGTCTTAAAGATTAAAAAGATTAAAATGTAGATGACCTGCAATTTTTTCACTGCCCATTTCAGATAAAATCATCTGAATTATTGCTCTCAGTCGTACACACCTCAGAAATAAATTATTGAATGACATAGTGACTCTGGACGACATCTCCTTAACCTCTTATAGCACTGTAAGACATCTGGGAGTTGTCTTTGATCAGGAGCTGTCCTTTGACTCCAACATAAAACAAATGTCTAGATCTGCCTTTTTCCATTTATGTAACATTTTAAAAATAGGATACTCTCTGCCTCAAAATGATGTAGAAAAATTGGTCCATGCCTTTGTCACTTCCAGGATTGACTACTGCAACTCCTTATTATCAGGCTGTACAACCAAGTCACTAAAGTCCCTCCAGCTGATTCAAAACCATGCTGCTCATATCTCTCCTGTTCTAGCTTCTCTGCATTGGTTTCCAGTGAAATCCAGAATAGAATTTAAAGTTCCTATCCTTACCTACAAAGTTCTAAATGGTCAGGCACCTTTGTATCTTAAAGAACTTATAGTGCCTTATCACCCAAATAGAACGCTGCGCTCCCAAAATGCAGGCTTACTGATAGTTCCTAGGATCTCTAAAAGTAATCTTGGAGGCAGAGCCTTCAGCTACCAGGCACCTATTCTCTGGTACCAGCTCTCAGTTAAAGTCTGTGGGGCAGACACCCTCTCTGTGTTTAAGAGTGGGCTGAAAACCTTCCTTTTTGATTAAGCTTATAGTTAGGGCTGGCACAGGCCAGCCCATGGTTATGCTGCTATAGGTCTAGAATGCTGGGGGAATTCCCAGGATACACTCATATCCATACATCTTCTACTCTCTACTCTGTCATGTCCCAGTATTTGTGTTCCTAACCCCACCCCGGGGAGTTACTCCCTGGAGTCCCTCTGCCTTATTGTCTCTCAGCCACCTGGTGACGTGGGCGTGGCAGTTCTGGTAGCGACCTGATATCCAGTGGAGATGTGACCTTGTGTCTGGGATCATGATCAACTTCCCCTATTCTACCCAGCAAAAGATAGAGTGGCCTGGAGTCCTGACCTGGTTCACCGTTTGGTTCCTGGACTTTAATAACATGCTTCTGGACTCAGTTCTCATGTTTTGGTGTCCATAGACTGTAATTACTGTCATATTGTTTTGCTCTATACTTGTAACATCTATTGCACATCTACCAGTCCCGGGGAGAGGGATCCCTCCTCTGTGGTTTTCCCTGAGGTTTCTTCTATTTCCCTGTCTAATGTTTTTGGAGTTTTTCCTCACCCAGTTCGAGGGTCTAAGGGTAGAGGGTGTTGTTATGTTCAAATTGTTATTTGATATTCTGGGCTATGGAAATTTAACTTGATCGATCGATTGATTGAACGCCTGTAATGCATGCAGTATCAACTCGCACCATCATGTCCTCATTTCAGATTTTACTCTATGGAGGATTATAAATGAGATGATGAAGTGGAAATGATGTTATGCACAGAAAAGAAGCACATTAGCACAAAAAAAAAGAAACTTCAAATGATTGAATATTTATGACATGTGTTGTGGCAAATTTGTTGTTTGAGGTGAATCAGAGAATAAAGAAGTCAAAGTCGAGTTGTCTTTGTGTCTCTTTATTTTGATGCAGCAGAGTCTGTCATACTGTCAGCGTAAACTGAAAGTGAGAGTGCAAAAAAGAGTGCCAACAGTAGAAAACAGCAGTATTTAAATTGTACAGACATGTGATCACTCAGATTATGGTTTCCTGTTAAAAGAAAAGTCTGTGGTCTTCTAGTTCGCACCTGCCAAGCTGTGACCTCCTGTTTTCTGAGAAATGACTTGTCTTCATGCATATAAATGTCACATAGAGTGCAATAACAAAGCATATTTTTGAGATCTCATCAAATAAACACATTTCTTATTATCTGATTGAGAGGTTTGTTGTTGGAAAATTGCAATATTGACGGTCCTCATTGAAAGTTTAGATATATATCATTCATGCAGGTGAGAGGGACCAACAATAATCTCTGTTAACACAGACATGCAGTCCAGTAAAAACTGGACAGGGCTGTGTTGTTACTCAGCAGATTAATTATGGTGGGATTTGAAAAGAGGAATATCACAAAATAAAAAGCAGTCCAGTTCAGCAGCGTCTTATTTTCAGCTGATTTCCGACACTGAAATCTTAAGAAAAATCTGTATTGTACCAAGCATGGACCTGTTTTGTAATAAAGGCTGAGATGTCCCTATGTAAAAGACTACATTTAAAACAACCTGCAGATCAGATGGCAAATGCAAATAATTGAATGAAAACGTATAAATTCAGTGTCAGTCTATCGAATTCCATTAAAATGTATGGTGACAAATAACCCAAGAGACAATTTTCTTCTGAAGAAATAGGTCACAGATTCAATTACAGCCACTGAAGCATGGACTCAATCTATCATGCCAAATTAAGTCCATTTTAGCAACCTACTTTTCTCTGAGAATTTTATAGACACATTCAGTCAAGTGGAGAGATTCTGCTCCACCAAAATTGTATCAATTTTCTTTCTCTTTCTAATTTATAGTGCTTTTAAACAGTATAAACATTGGGTGGATCATTTATTCCCTCGGATAAGCGGCAGAAAACGAAACGAAACGAAACGAAAGTATGTGTCCACAAATTCAAAAATGCTTTGCAAGGATTTATTTGCACTGGCAAGCTCATAATAAGCTGAAAGTTAAAGCTGGGTTAATAGCCGATATTTGTAATAATATCTGAATCAGACCATCACAATGTTAAAACAAACTGAGGAAGCTCGAATTATTTTCCAAAATCAATGATGAGAAGCTGATGTCAGTAATATTATGTGTAACAATCGGTGTTTTCATGTCAAATGCCCACTTCCGTTTGACCACATTTTTAAAGATAATTTTAATTCTTTTACGCACAAAAATGTAGGTGTGACTCTGTTACAGTAAATGAAACCTTTGCAGAAGGCAATGGTACATTATCACTACAGCAAAGATACAAATTGGGCAATAAGGTCATATTCTGTATTACATCGATTTAGCAATTAGGGTTTATAAAACATTGCTACATAATTTAGGTGAATGTGGATTATTTTTCTTATTGTATCAATATTTCTCATACAATTCCTCATCAGAGGCTTACATGGTTGGTATTGTATATAGACAACTAATTAATGCATAATATTTGTACGTATATGATCTGTTGTGGGCAGCACACTGGAAGGCACAGGGTACTCTGGCCTCCCACCGTCCCTATAAAGGGGTTAGGTCAGTTGGTTACTCTAAATTGCCCATAGGTGTGAAAGTGAGTGTGAATGGTTGTTTGTCACTGTATGTTAGCCCTGCGATGAACTGACAATTTGTCCAGGGCGTACCTCGCCTACCCCGGACCCCTCCTCCTTCTAAGACCCTGCACAGGATAAGAAAATGAATGGATGGATGATCAGTTGTCTGTTGGCTGCCATAATGTGTTCTCATAAACATGTGTGGAACTGATGCTTTACTAATCACTTATAAGATTTGGAAGACTCTAAATCCAACTACTGCAACTACTACCACCACTGTTTTTTTTTTTTTTATTTTAAATGAGCATGAACATGTTTATGTAAGATCTGTAATATTTGTGGAACAATATGTTATTATACAGAAATACAATTATGTAATATTTGTCAAGGGTTATTATAATGTATGCAATTGTTTATTATTCAATCACAAACAAAGTCTGTACATTTGCTCACATTTATGTCATTGGTTGCTACAGTGTGTATAAATTATTTAAGAATAACGATCTGTTCACAGTACAAAGGAAATTAAAGTGTTAAGCTAAAATGGCATGACGTGCCCATTAAAACTGTCAACATTTAGCAAGAATTGAAAAGGTAAAATTGAGAGAATACTGGACAAAACTTTAGCTCACTGCGTGGAGTTCATTTGGAAAGGAAGACGGTTCAAGTAAGAAGGGCTTTCAAGTTGACAGCTATCATTTAAACTCCCATTTTGTTTTAGAAAACATATCAAATTAGCATTTGAAATTATATTGTTTTTGCAAATTTTAAGTATTGGGGAAGGGCTGCAGACTGACACGTTCTTAAAATTGCATTAGACTTGAAGCTATTTTGTGGAAATTGTATATTTTAAAGGATGTAGGTGTTGGTGGTGTTATGTTTGCCCCTTGGTCATTTTTGGACATTATGGAGAATTAGACGAAATCATATCAACACATCTCACTTGGTGGTAATTCACTGTTGCAGTGTTTAAGCATCATTTAGTTCATTGTTTTGATTTTCCTGCCCACAACTTGTGTTGCTTCAGCAGCTGAGATAGTGAAAATGTCAACTCTGATGGAGTTGATGGAGAAAAAGGCAGAGTTATGAAAAGATCAAACATCAAACTTACATTATTCAGGTGTATAGACACACACATAGTTCTTTGTTTATTATTTTTTAATCATAATAATTGTAATAATTTTCAAAAAGCCTGTATGAGGCTCAATCAGACATGTTTTAATTGGATTCCAATTGTTTTGTGAGAGCAAAGCCAATGATACCTGTTAAAAGAAATTATTTGCTAACAAATGATTTTCTTTGCTCTCACATTTAATGTGTCAAAATGAGCTAAATGAAAAAAATCATAATAATAATCCAAATAATAATCATAATTCAACCTAACACATTTTCAAATGTTTGCTTTTCTTTACTTTTCATACCGTATGATGTTACATATTATATTACAAAAGCCAAAGTCATTACAGTACTTTCGATGGGAAGGACTGAGTACTAAATATTCACCTTAGACCAACAAACTGATCTTATGAGCTTCACATTAATCTGAGGCTATTTCTTGTGTCATAAATCTAATGACCACCATAATGATATAAAAACCCAAAGACACCTTCAGACACAGTGTGCGTGCTTTTAAATGATTCTGCAACCCAAACTTTCCACTGTCTCCAGCCATTCGAATAAATGAAAAGAGCAATGAAAGACTTGTGTATACAGCCTCTTTGCAGGAGCACAACTGAAATGCCATTTCCAAAATATGTTTTCAGGATAAGATAAAGTGTTCGTAAATGTGGCACAGAATCAAAAGAGCTATTTCACGACAGAGATTCCACCCAGAATTGACGCCCATCTCCAAACCAAAGCTCCCTTTGTCTAGTGATACTGTCACCTGGTTTTCTCATTTCCTCTGTATATACATTCAAATGATGGTTGCCATGGGAGTGACTTCTGCTGACCACCGTTTCCTCTGAAAATCACTGAGCTTTTTCCTCTTAGCTGTGCAATCCAACCCCCGAGCTGAGTAACAATATTGAGCACTTTGGGGGAAATACTCTCTGCATTATATTCGGCTCTTTTTCTCTGCTCTGTTTGATCTCAAGCTTGTACTATACTGTGCTGGATATTCTCCTCTGAAGAAAACTCTATAAAGGGGTCTTTAATAATTCATGGTGCCAGATTTAGATTCGTGCTTCACTGCTCAGAAACTGAAAATTCTCCACTATGTTATTTTGCTTAAGAGCTGTGGATCAGCTTTTTAGGTTTGATGTACAGTTCGACAACTTTTAAACAAGCTTGAAATATTGTTGATCACATATCACTTTCTTGTCGATGCACAGAAGAGTGAAATACATCCAGAGTATGTGCATCATTCCATTGTGAGGTTTAAACCTCTGAATATTTTACAAAAGCCTATATTTACTCCTGTAAGGAGCCTGATAATGTCTTGATACACATTTAGTCAAAGGCACCGTAAAGAAGCAGCCCTGCCTTTATGTCTTCTGAACATGAACTGGATTATGGTAGAGCAATACATTAAGAGTGTTATCTTCTGCATGTGTGATGCAGTATTTCACGCCAATGTGTCAGCGCTAACCAGCCGTGTAAGAAGAACTTTATCAGCACAAAGAAGTAGCATCATCCATCATCCAGGAGTCACCTAAATACTTCATTCTGCATTGTTTGGTGCTTTTTTCCTACATACAGTACACAGGGTTTTGGTTGTCCACTCCATGATGTAACATTAATCAAGTGAGTGCTCGAGCTAGTCTCCGTGTGGATGTATGGGCATCTCTGCATCTGGCCTACTTGCATTTTAATGGCATGAACATGATTGAGGAATACACATCAGTCATTCGGCTGTTTTTTACAGCTAATGCAATGTAAATGGAGCAAAATAATTTGCAGTGAGTAATGTCTGTTTACGTATTCATCATGCATTCAGTGTTTGGTTTCCCTTGCATGCAAAGTGTTACCTAGGTAATTGATTTTGCAAGGTTCATTAGGCACAATTTGTATATCAGATGGGCTGGAAAAGAGAGTTGTTGATTAGTTAGAACTTGCTTTTCGGAAATTGCTTTTTCCCCATCCTTATCTCTGTTGCAACCCTGATGGCAGCGCACTTCAGCTGCTGTATTAATAAAGTAACACTGGTGAATCACAGCAACTTGTTTTGTATTCATGCAGTCGTTATATGTTTTTTTGTTTTGTTTTGTTTTGTCTGTGGGGTCATAAACAGAGGAGATTATGCTTTGGTTAACCAAAGAAAAAAAACATGCCCTGGTTTACATTAACACATTCTTATGCACATGGCATATTTGCACACATATACATACATTTTTACTCAGTAGCACCTTAAAATTGCAGTCTCCTTTTGTTTTCCAGGATCCAAATTATTCAGCTTATGAATATTTACTATTAACACCCCAATGACAATGACCAGCTTGTCACTTGTGTTTAAACATTCAGCCTCTGCATTTGTTCTTCATGTAAATGATAAACCAAAAGGCTTAAGATGTGTAGGCAGAGACTACATCACCACTGCAACACGGAAGTTGTATTTAACTTGCATATATGAGAGATGACCACTCAGATCAGGGACCTCCTGGTTATCAGGTCAGTACAACGGTCCACTGAAGGTTTCACCAGGGATGGAGGGTGAAATATGAAAGACAAATCCCCACAATGTTTCTGCTGTATCTCCATATGCACATACTGTAGAGGGATCAAGGACCTCATCATAGCTTTGAAATTATAACCACTTACAAAACAATCTGTGAACAGCACACAGATTCCTAACAGTTGACAAGCTTTGGCATTTACTAGTGACAATTCAAAAAAATAAATTTAAAAAATCCCCCTTTCAAGTGGCCCCCTTGACCTCACAATGGACTTTTGCAGATATTTTCAAAACCATTACTTCTTCAACACAGAACTTGACTGACTAACATTTTGAACCCGAACAGATAAAGATACATCTCATAGATCAGAGGAAAAGTGGTTTAGACGTTTCCGTTTTGACAGGAAAGTGGTTTAGACGTTGCAGTTGAGGACCTTTTGTCTGAAGCTTCTTTAAAGAAGCTGGTCTACATCACAGTGCTTCCGCATGGAGTCATCGCTCGTGATGAAAACCTGTTTAATTTTGTGCTTCATCAGCCCAGTCTGGCTGTTTTGTAAAATGTATTTTCTGAATTATACAGAATCCTTTGCTAGGAACTGTGCTTCTTGGTTTTATTCTGTATCTTAATGACCTATCTTTGTGGTGTTTTAGTACTAGCAAGCTCAATTGGCTGCCTCATGAGCCAGTGCTTACCAGCGTAATGTTCTTATTCATCCACTTATTAGTAACAACCATGACTTTTTGTCCCTGTGAGACTACCGTCACAAACCTATCCTGCTTTTCATGTGAAGCAACGTGAAGAACCCGAACAAAGAAATATGGTTTGGAAACGAACAAGTACAAACATACTGTATACAGTGCACACCTGTGTGTTTATGTTTTTTTGTTTTTAACAGTGTGTTGGCACAGAAGTGGACATTAAATCTATTTTGTAATTCCCACGCTTTCAATAAAGTAAGTAAGACTTTCATGCTGCTCCGAGGGAAGCAGGAAATCTTCTTCTGCTCATACTGTCATCCCAACACATTCTGGATAATGGCAAATTTATTGTTGGCAAAAAACAAAAGGGCAGCTTTTCTTACCTCCTGTTAAATTCATATAGTTAGAGATTATATAGGTTTTTGCCTGGCAGCTGTGTTGTTTGTGTTAACAGCTGTGTCCGTTCTGACTAACAATGGGTCAAATATACCAGCTTGGTCCTGGGTATTTGTTAGCATGAGGCTGTAGTTCGTAATTTATTTGAAATACATGATATATGATACATATATATATGCTACTTTATGTCAATTAAGTAAGCTATTACTCCTATGTTAACCCAATGTAAGATATTTCCCTAATGTTGTTTTTCTGCCCAGACTGACACAAGCAGCAAACGTATCTTGTTGATAAAAGGCCTAGTACAAAAGCCATCATGCGAAATGTTTTGTGGAAATTAAAACTAATGTTGCATATTAATTTTAGGTTGGAAGCACAGCCTAGTTTAACTGCAGTGTCAGAAGCTAGTATATATATTATACATATATATATAAATAGTTTCAAACTTAATGCCAAGCTGCTCGGGGAGTTATGATTGACAACATGTTGGTACAAAAGGAGGTTTGTTTCAGTAGTTTTTGAAGATGTGCAGTATGATAGTGCCTCCCTGAGAATGGACCATGAGGGTTTTTTACCCACTTTCAGCCTGATTAGAGCAGCACATGAAATATGTCACTTGACTTGATTTCTCCTCTGAGCTATATTTGTCAGATCTTCTCGTCCACTTAGCTGTGCAGGTTAATTGTCTCCTCATTTCAGCCTTTGCATGTGATGCAACTTAAAAGGGACATGATTACAAATTCCAATGCTAATTTCCTCTGAGGCTCAAGAGGTGGAAATGCACGCATGATGGTAGTAACTATTTATATGCAAGGTTATAAGAATAGGAAAACAAATTAACCAGAAATCACTCTGGATTATGTTAACATGACAGACTGGTTCACTAAGGCTTCTCTCGACGTCCATACGGCTCTGCGAGAGCAAACGCAGTGTTGTAACACTGTGGGTTAACTACAGGACACTGAGGTCATATCCCAGAGCTGCAAGTGCTGACCTTTTACTCCATGGACACTGTGGTGATCAATTAGAAGAATCAGAGCCCCACACTCCTCGGCAGACTGCCTGATTTGGAACAACAAAAATGATTATTTTAGTTTAGCTCACAACATGTGCAAAGATTCACATTACTCCTGTGCTATCCTCCACCGAGTGTCTGTTGGCTGATATAAGCCTGTAACATTTTAACAGCTGTTCCGCCACGATGGGGTGAGCAGTGTTATTATGTGATATACAGTTGATGATTGCTGTGTGAAATTCTGAATTGTTAATCTACTACGGACTACTCTATTTGTCCTAGTCGTAGAAATGATAGAGAATACCTTGTTTGTACACTTACTGTCATTCTTTGTTGTTTTTTCTTGGTACACTTCCATGTGGCTCAACCTTTCATTTTATATAAAGACGGACAACATGGCAGCTCCCTAAATGTAAAGTATAAAAATATGGATAAGGCACTGGTGGCAGGTGTACACATTAGTAATACTAAGTGGTAGAAATGGATTATGCCTTACTTTTCAGCGTATTTGTTAAGGTGGGCAGTGATGTCTGCATTTCGGTGAAGGATATGTATATAAACAACTTTTGAATCTAAGTGGTGTGTTTTCTGTGCAGGCTTAAGCTGAGCCATGCCCTCCCCCTCCCCCTGACCCTGACCCACGTACCTGGGAGGAGCAATCTATAACTTATTCTATATTCTGCATATTCCACTTTAACTATACAGTAAGTACACTAGCATTGAATTAAAATAGAAAAGCTATCAAATGACTGTAATTGAATACTTGATGTGGTCATACAAGCTAGCTAGCCTTTGTTAAGGGGTAATGCTATGTAGCTAAGAAATAGCCTGGTAGATGGTAGCTATTCTCTGTGTCTTTGGGTGTGTGTGTGTGTGTGTGTATGCATGTGTGTTTTAAATACTATTTACAATTTTCATTATACAGTAAATGTATCATACACCATTATAGTCTGTTATTGTTACTGACTTTGACACTGATCATTGTGTTCTTGAATCTATGTATGTGTGTATGACTGCTTTAGCATAGTATAATATATTATAATATATTAC
>KV751341.1:8956740-8970186 GCA_001698575.1 Mola mola | reverse complement strand
CTGGTAACATGCCTTTTTTTTTTTTTTTTAAATTTTATTGACTTTCCACTGGATCAGTTTTCTGACACTTGAGTGGATGAAAACCAGACACAGTTTCCTTCCAAGCCAGTGCTGACCTCAGAATTTAATGTTGGAGAGTTTTTTTCCACTTTGAAAGGTTTCTTATTTTAAAGTAGTTGTTTATCCGTTGTGGAGATACTATAAATTAAGATTGGGCGTTTGAAGGATTGTTTTTCACAATCGCCTAATATATCATTTGTATGATGTGCAGTGGTGGGCACCTGCTAAAAATACTGCAAACAAAATTTTGAGGTATCAGTATTTTAGTATTTACAAAATCCCTCAATACTATATTTGAAATCACTTCTTTTCCCTTCATATTTGATTAAATTTTAAGGTACTCTACTGCATTTCATTGAAAGTTTGTCATACAATGATCACTTTATCACTTAGAGTTTGGATTCTAAAACTTGTATACTTAAAATTCAAAAAGAAGGAGCCTATAATTTCTCTGCAGTATGTTGACTCACTTTAAATTCAAGTTTTGAGTACTTCTTCCACATCTGCCCCTTTACTGTTGGGAGATTTGATGGGTAGACCTGACATAAACATTTGCCTGTTCCCCAGTAGATGCCAATAAAGGAAGATTATAGATGAAGATTATAACTTATTTCACTGTCTATAATCTTTTCTTTCTTTTGTAGTGGATTCTGAACACCATTCATAGCAATTTTAAATTTTTCTATGTTTTCTCAGTGAGGATGAAGCAATAACGCTGCAGTCTCTCCCCACTGTCGCTCCCTCAGTATACCAGTGTCTGTTTCTTCATATACCTTTGTAACTGCTCTTCAGACACACTGTCAGTGATATGCCTGAAGTGATGTACTTTGTGGGTTTGGTCCAGCCATTAGTCCTTTAGGTTACTACACTGAATTAAAATGATCATGAATGTGAAGGTTATTTCATGTTCCCCCATTGTGGTGACAGAATTAGACTGCACGTAACAGTTATTTAAACCATCAATTCATTTGCAGATTATTTCCTCAATTTTCACAACTCTGTAAATTAAAAAGAGTTGAAAAAAAATTGTTTCAGCAGAAGTGAAAACTAAGGTATAGTTAAATGTCTCATTTTTGGTCATTTCATCACTAGAAATTAAGCATAGATTACGTCACGATGATGCTTTTTATTCTTTTTAATTTTGGCACTGCAATTCTAATCAATGTGACAATCACCACACTGTTTCTAGTATTTTGCTTTTCACATCCTTTATACAGATTTAAGGTCAGAGTGGTGCCTTATATTAAAAAAAAAAAAAAAAAATGCCACTCTCTGATGCTAAGCTAGCTGTGCTAACTAAGCATTGTTTTAGTACACTAGCATCCCAGTTATTTTCAGACAAGCAACTTTCTCGCTGACAACATTGGTACAATGAATATGGAGGAGGACACAAAGCAGGAAGGCAGGCAAAATGAGGTGGGAACAGTAGAAGGAAGCTTTTAAAGCGAGCTGGGCCACCAACTGCTCCTGCACATCTCTTCTCTTATCTTAATAAGTAATGAGGCTGCCACAGACTGACAATGAAGTATTTTGAAAATAGTTTTAATGTATGGCTTTGAAAGGAGTGGCTGGGCATTGATGTATGGCACAAACAGGCTTGGAAACAAGTGAAATATTAATGGGCTGTTTCCTAGGAGTTAATGTGGGATTTGCCTGATTGCTTTGGTGGGAGACGAGAGTGGGGATGAGGGTGCCGGGGCGGCAGGACACGGATTTGACTGAGAGACGAAACTCAAGGATGGAAGTGATTTGAATCTGTGGACTTGGCTCTCGCTAATCAGATTTCTAAATTACAGCCATCCAACACATACATTAACATTCATCGTTAATGTCAACTCATTGTTACTGTCTAATTGGCAAATCAAGAACAATTACAAGAGGCAAATCTTAAGCTTTACAGACTTGAAGTACTTTTCTGTAATTCTAGGATTTGTGATAAGCTAGATAGATTTTTTTTTTTTTTCTGTTAGAAATAAACAATGTTATATTTATTGTTTTTTGTTTTTTTTTAAACTTCTGTTGATTAACTCTTTGTAAAAGGAATGACCACAACAATCCATTTATTTTCCTTTTGTGAATGAACCACCTGAGACCATCTGTCAAACCGGTCTATCATATCTGGACACACCACAAGGGAGCAGCAGTGTAAAAGGAAGAGAACTCAGCAGATCGTTCAAAAGCATCATAGAGCAAGGAGCACAACTCAGTTCTAGGCCTGCAGTGACAAAAGCTAAACAAAGGAAACATTAAAATGAATCTACAAATTCAGGCCCCTCTTACTTTATACTAAAGGCCTCAAACCAATGAACTCTTTGGAGTGGACTTTGTAAAGCAGAAAGGCCCACAGTTTGAAGCGTGGTATAAGAGTGAGCATACAGTTATAGTTTAAGTGCTTTACCCAGGAGACAAAGCCTAAAACAACACTGACGCACAGAATTAAAAAGTTCCGTTTGAAAGCAGCACTGGCATCCAAGAATGCTTGGAAATGCCATTCAAGCCCTGGAAAGGTCAATAGTTAGAATAACTTTTGTCAGAAGAAAAAGAACACTTTGCTGTACAATCACAAATTGCTTCCAGATTCTTTTTTTTTTTTTTTTTTTTCTCAGAGCAAGTTATTACCAAAATGGACTGCAGACACTGACAGGATTTTAGCAGAATCATACTTTTCTCTTTGAAGTGCTAAATGAGTGGGCAACCTTCTAAATCTGAAACATGACTCACTTTCTTGTCAAGTCACCTACTTCCTATTTGTTACATATGTGAAATCAATGCTTTTCTCAGATTTTATTGCACTGAAGGTTAAAAAGCGGTTTCCTGTGAATGGAAAACTGCCCAATATTTCAAACAAATAGCCTAGTTTTCTTCCTGTTGCTGGGACGAAACTATTGTACTCTTTTACAATAGTTCCTTACTGTTCACAGTCAATGTCATATGCCTCAGCGAGTGTCATTTGTGCATTGTGCATACGGTGCATACAGTACATGATGCACAATCAGCCTGTAGTTTTCTACACACTGATTGCCAATTGTTGCTTCTGTCCTATATTTTTTTTTAAATCTAGATCTAGTTTTTTTTCATTTTGACCACATTCAATGTGCTCTATAATGCAGTGTGTGTAGTTTGTGCTTTTGTTGCCCCAAAGTTGTTGTAGGAACTGTGGATACACTCATTCTTGGACATCTTTTCCAAAAAATACATTTCAATTGATGAAAGTAACAAAGCCTGAAACTGTTTTAAATATCAACTAACATAGAAAAATGTTATTTATTTCACTAAGAAGAACAGTTTATCACACCAAAGATAACCAAGCCTTAAGGTAAAACGTAGCCTAAATATTTTCTTCTGATAGTTTGGTTTAAGTTTCCATTGTGTTGAAGTCACCTGAACATTATTTCTTCATGTCACATTAGCCTTGATTGATCATATTTATGATCTCAATGACATTGATCTCGCAAAGCGGTACGATGAACTTTTAGATACACGGTTAAATTTACAAATACAGACTTGTTAAAAAAAGAAATCTTTCAAGAGGTATAAGCATCCCCACTAAACTCACTCAACGATTACCTTCCCTGTGATGTTTCAGTGTTTGGCACTTTATCAGCTTTCCAAATAGAGTCCTTTACTTAGCTTTAATCTCTGTTTAGAAATCTTTAGAGGTCTTTCATGGTGTGATTGTTCTTTTTGTGACAAGAGGTGTAATGTTGGGTGTTAAATAAGCTCAACTCAACACTGTAATGCTGATGAACTAGTCAAAGACACATGGTGTCAGTTACTGCGACAAGGCGACTTTCTCATCTTCTGTCAATCATTGTGACAGGCACAAGAAGGATTTATTGCACAGTAAACTCTATGAGGCCTCACAATGGCAGTCTTTTTGTGCACATTTGTTTTTATTGTACATTTTGGAAACCTCAGTTACAGTAATCATCTACTTCATAAGCCAATCAAACATATTTAGTCACCATAATATCCTGTCTGAGGGCCACATTGGCCACACTTAGGATCCCCTCCCTCTTCTACTCCTCGGAACAGAGCACCACTGGTGCCTAAAATGAAAAGCAAATATTAATATTTGCTGGCATTACCGTGGAAGTTAAAATATTGGAGAGTCGAGGAGGTGTTAAACATTCCCCACTTAATGACACATTTACTTTCCAGTTCTCCAGGCAGTTTCCCTCAAAATCGTCGTTTCATCCAACATCTTTATTGTACAAATAATGCATGACATAAAAATGAAATATAACATATTACAATCTACATTAGTATATTAAACATTTTTATCTAATGCTAAATGGTAGCCCTCTCTTTATATAATAGTCATTTTATAAGGATATTGAAACCTGTAAGACCAGTTTTTCACATATCTGGTGCTTAATAATAAATGAACAGCAGTATGACAGTTAAATGGTTAGACCCATAAATAAAGCTTTTTGACACACAGCCTCATTATGTTAAAAATGATCGGAATGACAATCATACAATGAAATCAAGCTTTAATATTTTTTCTTTAAAAATGTTCTTTGTTTTAATTTTTCAGACAACCAATCGGATTAACACTAAAGTCATAAATCTATAAATAAGTAGTTTATCCTTTCTCTTGAGCACAGACACAGTAATTTATCCCAGGTGCTAGCTATGAGTTTATCAGGGATGTTTTTGCTGTATCAAAGCAATTTTTTTGAACAAGGATGGACAGCTATGCAACAAATGATTTAGAACAGTTGCTTAAAGCAACAATCTCCGACAGTGAAAAGCCAGTTAGTATTGAAGTGTCGTTATGAGCAGAAGTGAGAGCATGCACTGTAATTTCAGTCCGATGGATGGCCTTCACATCGCTGCTCACACATTAGGAGCCCAATTACTGCAAGGGGGAGATGAAACGGTCTCAGTAAATATGAAATAGGTTGTCCGGGGTGACGTTAATAGAGTTAACCCGGGGACAGGGTAGGATCAAAGGGGCCTAAACCATATTAACCAATCTGTCTGTGTCTGTGCACACAACAGCTGATCGAACATAATGACAATGTGTGTCATCAAACTGCACAGATCACTAACAAAACGGTGTGTGTGTGTGTGTGTGTGCACATTATACTTTGATCCTCCTCATCATATCTATCTGTATGTCAGTTCCTCCCTGGAAAAGATGTCATCTCCTTAATTGCTGAATCTGTTAATGCGCCAGCATCCAGTACAGACCTCTTGGTAAGAGGTGGTAGACAGAGAGCGGATGGTCTTTAATTAGATTCATTGTGGCATAGGTTGTTTATTGAAACCTAACCCCTCCCTGTGCTCCCGACAGCTACTTTGAAATATGGCATTTTTGCTTGCTGGCTTTCTTCAGCTCTACCAACCAGATTTAAAAGCATATTGGTGTTTATGCACAGAGGACTATAATGATCCATCATACCATGCGGACGAGGGGTTGAGCCCTCTGCTCCACATAAATAAGCGACAATTTGGCCATCTGCTTGGATTCTTTCTGTCTCCCTGGAGACCTCCATCTGCCTTTACATTATCAATTACACTTCAGCCATGCTGCTACCCCCCACTTCACCATCACCGCAGACCTAGCCCGCCCCCCATCTACACATATGACCACTTCTATCACCTTCTACCCCCTGTTCCAATACACAAATTAACCCTCCCTCAAAAGTCATGAGACTTTGATGGGACATAATTGTGTCATTCTGAAAGTCATCTGCAAAAAGAAACAAAGAAAATGTAATTAAGATATGTTTTAATTGTCACGGGGTTTCTTGGGAATTAAGTAGAATAGCACTTCAACGTTTCAAAAGATGTATTAGCAGTCTTGTATAAAGGGCTGAAATAAAAAAAAATAAAATCAAAATGGCACATTCATTAAACAAACACAGCATTAAATGCATCAAACATATTAAGAATAAATACAGGCCCTACTGACTTTCTCAATTCTGATTTAAATTGGTATCTTATTTTAATTTGGCTCTGGATTTGTTTTACTTTTGCACTCATTCTTCATTCTCTATGGAGAGGACCGGAGACCAAAGTCTCTGTGTATTCAGCTGATTACTTTCAGTACATTCGTAGCTTCTAACTGATTCTCTGTTCGGGAAGTTTTGTTCTACAGGTTATCTGTGTTGACTTTTTGCAAGCTTCGGTCGTGACTGTGCTTAGTTTATTGTCAGGTACCTCTTTCAGCTGTATGTAAAATGTTAAGTTTCTGCTGGTGAAAACCCAACATTTCATCATTTTGCTGCTTCATAATGAAAGCCTTTGACACACTAGTGAAGGATGTGTATTGGCTTTCAGTAAAGCAAAGCAGAAGCCATTTTTGAGGAACTGTAACATGTTGTTGGTTAAAGATCCTCAAGTGGCTATTCCTGTTGCAAAGTGCGGTTTTTCATACACATGTGCAGTGCTGGTGTGTTTATATTTGGTTTGACTTGATATGGCAGGCCAGTGCTGCATGGATTTACATTTCCAATAATACCAGTGCTTGATAGTCTGTCTGATGACAGCGACTGAAGCAAGACAACAACTGATGACATACTTGTATTAAGTGTATAACATTTAAAAGCAGCATAACTATAATATAGATATGTTTGTTATACAGGAAAAACAAACCATGAAAAATGTACCAAAAAAAAAGGCCAAATCTAAAATCCAGTATCGTCTCATAACACTAATGTCAAGTGTTACCGAATAAAGGCACATTCTAAGTGATAGCAGTGAAAGAATATGCAAAATTCAGCCACAGGGCTGCAAATCTGACAACCGATCAAAACAACAGTTTTATTATTTCATGTGGGGTATCTGCCAGCAGTTTATAGTCATAGCAAGGAAGGAGAAGCACCTTTGTTCAGTGGTTTCCAGGAAAAGTGGTGAGGTTCTCAGGGGGACAGGTATGTGTGGGAAGAGGACCCTTGTCAAGTGCACGGTGCCTCATTAATATGTAGACAGGTGCTCTTTCGATGAGTTCATAAGCAGTTCACCAGCAGCCTGGAAGTAGTGCACTTTACAAGGCTGTTCAAAGATCTTTGACATCTGAGGAGAGCTAGCGAAGCCAATAATCCCACTTTCAGAATGTGAGTCTTTCCTCCGAGATCAATCCCAGATCGAAACATCAAATAGAACTGCTGCTTTTCTTTTTTAAAACCCCCACCTCCCCTTTCAAAAATCACTTACTAGATGGTATTAGACCAGCTAGCAAAAGTGTCATTACCGTTGGGAAGAGCTGATAGATAGATTTCCGCCAAAATGTGAAATATTCTACACCAGTTGAGGCCTATAGTTAAGAGTGCAGCATTATTGATAAGACCATGCTCTAGGTCCAGCACTGTGCCCAAGGGCCCAGAGAGAAACAATCCACAGAAGTGGGCTTTCATGTTCATCTATGTACAAGAACAAAGCGAGGATTAAGTCCTGGCCTTTCATCCACAAAGGGGGAGGAGTATTTCTTATTTTTTTTACTCACCCTTGGGGAATGCTCTGCGCTCTGCTGGAGCCATTTCAGCAGTGCCGCAGCACTCTGATGGTCCCCAACGTGTCCCTTTGCCTGGCGAAGATAAGTGTGGGAAAAATTGTGCCACTAATGGGGACGATCGCAGCTAATTACAATTTAGCAGCACATACAAAAAAAATGTTTAAAATTGAAATATGGTTGGGGTCATACTCACAGGTTTTAATATTTAAGGTAAGTGCCACAAGTTGTCTTGGCCAATCTTACTAAACTGTTGTGTTTACGCAGTCACAGAAAATCAGGTTAATCAATTGTAGCCTCTTTATTTTAATCTGAATGGATGTTTTATTTTGACAACAGACTGTTCAATCTGTTTTTATTGATACTGTCATTTCTGGAGGCAAGAGTGGGTCCAAGTTAAATTGTAGATATGTTGGGAATCATGTTTCATCCATCTCTAAGGTTTATAAGTAGATTACCTTTTGTAATTCGTTTTGTTACACCAGTCAATAAGCATCCAATGCAAATGTGGTTCATTTGTATTTGAATTGATGCCCTGTCCCCATTAACTTATGCCTCTAATGCATTCTGGTACATTAGTAAATAGACCTGCCGGATTAATCATTAGTTCATTGGGATTATTTGCTTTCCTTGTGCTTAATCGAATCTCTGACATTGGTAATAAGGGCAGACTTCACCTGCCTCCCTCAAAAACAAGGAAGAGTAATTTCAGGCGAATCTTGCCGTCTGATTTGTTTCAATTGTGCACTGTATTCCTATATCGGTAAAATGACCTCCGTCTGACAACCATGAGCACAAAAAAATGAACCACAGTTTTGACATTCCTCATATGTAATGAGAACTTTAGAATTCTACTTGTGTGATTTATTTCTATGTTCCCTCTGTCTCCGTTATCTCTACTGACCCTGATAATTAATTACTTTTATACCTTGAGAATAAAACCTCTAAATAGGTTCCTTGCACATTATTTATTTAGTTCTAATTAATTGAAGTATACCTGGATTGAATTCAACAAGGCTAAGGTTGTTGTGTCTCCTTTAAAGGAAGCTCTTTTGTCCGGTTGCTATTTACATCCCAAAAGATGGAATAAAAATCATCACTGGATTAAAGCACCGACCTCATTATATTTCTATTCTGGCTGCTCACCTCTGCCAGTCATTTGGCCGTTGTGTCATGATTGCAATTGATCTCTAAAGTTAAGGATATGCATTGTGAACATATAGCGTGACAGCATTTCATCTTCCAGTCTGCGGTTTAATACTTGTGGACTTGTACCAGGGACATGTCATCACCCTTTGATTCAGCGCCACCAGAGAGGACACACACGGGTCATTGCACTTCTAGAAATCAGTGATGGAAGTATGGTAAGTGTGGCAAATGTATGCAGTGGCTTGTGATGGAATTGCAGCAAATTACCTCAGTGAGTTGTTATGAATGCATTTAGGATATAACAATTGCAAATCATCTTCTTCTTTAAGCAGTCTTTGATGTTATCAGTTGATGTTGTCATTTTTCACGTGTGGAGTCTATGTTTTAATGCATTGGGATACATGCTTAGCGGCTGTTTGTAAGTTTGTGAGATGTGCCTTGAATAAATAGGACTGAGACTCATTCTATGTGAGGGACATGACCGAGCATACCAATGCCCCAAAATAAGACGCTTGCCAGTTCCCAAGTGTGAATGTTTGGAACAAGTGTTAATGTGAAGTGTGCTGCTGTTATGGAATGTATTTTCAAAATATAGACACTTAACCCCAGTAGATTAGAACCAAGTTTTGCAGCAGATTTCTCTCTTCCTCGGAGCAAGAAATTACTTATCAGCACACAGCAACAGCAGCAGCCATTATGCCCTTTGTGATATCCCACTGAAACAAAGAATCCCATTGTAAATGTACCCTTAACCCATAACCCATCCGAACAGCACTCGTCTGTTCCACAAAATACATCCATCTCCTTAATGGATATTATTTTCATGGATAACGTGGTTTAGAATATAGCAACACTGGGCAAGGAGGATCATAGATGGAGTCAGGCTACACAGCCCTTAAAAGGCAAGATTAATAACCCAGTACAGATGATCTCATAGTTAAGTGTTTTCTCTTCTATTTACACATCCGCCTGCGCTGTCAGGCTTCTGCTCGTCTCTGAGAAATGGAAGCGACACATCCTGACACTAATGTATCGCTAGAAATATTTGAAATGAATAAAGCTCATGCTTTCCAGCAACAGAGAGAGACATAACAAACACTCCATTTGACACTGACACAATGGTGCCTCCGCTCAATGCAAATACTGTTACTCTCCTCAACCATACACCCCCTTCCACCTTAGCCTCTTTCTGATGGAGGAATCACACAGGGGAAAATCTCCAGCACTCAATGCAAACTAATGAGATATATTAATGACATTAGACACTTAATTCAATGCATGTATAATTCATAATAATTGATTGCCCTGGTTTGAAGGAGTACCTTTTGTGAGATAAATGATTCTACTAAACAGGGTTTAATCAAAATCTAAACTGTCAAAACACCACGCTATTATTGCATCGAGCACTGTTAATTGTCAAAAGCATTTCAGATTGATTATTCTCACAGTATGGGAATTAACTATCATTCATGACTTTCACTGTGTTTCCTCACTGAAACACCTTCCCTTACATGATACTTTACTTTGACAGAACTAAGAAGGGATATTAGCAAAATCAATTTTCAAGAAAATATTTCAATTCTAATCATTTAATCTGAATTATCAACTTCATCTTTATCCTCCTCTCCATTTCTCCTTTCTGTCCTGCTAGACCAATGTTATAATCAGCCACTAGTGCTCTCAAAGTCTGTTATAATCTTCTAATTTTACTAGTCCATGACATTGAGCTTTTCAAATTTTTGGAATGTCACGAAGCTTTTACTGCTTTATTGCAAAGATTTATCTCATTATGATCTACAGATCTCTTATTCTGGTTTAATCCTGATCTGTGCCAATTCTGTTAGCTGATAATCAATTTATCATCAAAGCTAAAAGTCCATGGGAACAGGAAATGGGTGTTGTGTTTGAAAAGGAATAGAGGGATGAGAAAATTGACAATGCGGTTTGTCTGATGCAGTTCAGACTTTAAAAACTCTGTAGAAGACACTGTGAATGAGTGTTATATCAATTCTGTTTTCTGTTTGCAATTTGGTTTTCTATTAGCTAGGGTCTGCGCCTGTGTTTAAACAAGTTTTATAAGGTTTTATCAGTAGGTGGCGCTAATAGCTCAGCCACTCCTAGTGGACCACGTAGTGAGAACTTTCATAGCAGTTTGAATTGGTATTGAAGGTGTAATGCAATAAGTTTAACTGGGCAAACACATGTTCATAGTACATCAGACAGCAAAACCTGCACCACCTTTTAATTGATGAAAGTTCTTTTTGTTGATGTGGGTTGAACTGGTTAAACGGTACTTTATACCCAACACTCAACTCAGTAGTGACACTGCACCACAGTGTAGAATCAGCACCTTGTAGCATTGAGTGAACATGCTTTAGTTTAGTGTCTCCTTCTAACCTGCTGTGTCTATCAGCACCTGAAAAGTGCCAATGTAGTTGGGTGATAGAATATCAAACTGGTTTAAGCTTGTACATCGGACAAGTCTGGTAAAACTGGAAACCTACCCAACTGTAGAACTAGCAACATTAACCATCAGTGGCTGTGCTGTTATAGATCCAACCTCATACACCCAAAATTAGTTTATAGTTTTTTGGTAATTCAGGACTGCAGCAGGTATAAGCATTTTCAGACTTTGTACGACATTTGCCGGGACAGCAATTATCTATGATAATCCTACTATTAAAGCCAGAGGAGCATGTGTTTGTATGTGTTTGAGATGTACATAAGCATGTATCCATTTGTAGCGTTGTTTTGAGATTTAGAGGCTTGGTTGTGAATTATGGTGTTGACACAGTGACTCTGTGTTAAGACATTGTTGACTAAGCATAGCTCTGCTTCTCTCTGTAAGGAGTTTCCACATTGCTCCTCTATTCATGTAAGTGTACTCCAGTTTCTCACAGTTCCAACTACCAACATTGCGATATCCGTCAAAGTGAGTTCCATCTCTTCTTTAACCTTCGACCCCAACGCTCTGCACTTACCAACATATATAAGTGCTAGTAATGGAGTAGTAAAGGAGCAAAGGTTGGTGAATGGGTTGATTGTTGAATAGCTTAAAGGATGTGACCTCTCTTCCATTTTCCTCCAATAAATACACAAGGTAAGAAAGGTTTTATCTGACGTTATGGCTTGATAACAGAAAATTGATTTCTTAATCAGGCTTTTTTGAGAGAAGGTGGTCTGAGTGTTCAGTGTTCATCAGACTGTATTGTTTTGAAATCACTGGTTGAATCCTGACCTGACCTGATTCCAGTTTATGAGCATACATGAAGGTTGAGAGAAATTACAGGGTTTGTGGCAGATGCATGGGGATGATAACTAATAGTTGCTCATCTTTGGACATTCATGCAATTGAACGCTTGACGTACACAGTAACAACTGCATGTTTTATTCTATATAGTGTATTATTTCAGTCAGTAATGCTTCTCTACTCACATTGTGAGTAGTGTCCATGAATACAAAATACAGAGTGTCTCACATCTCTTTGAATATATGAGCTCATGCAACTCAAATTAATTTCTCGTCCTCGTGCGACAAAGATTTCACAGCAAAGTATTTCGGTCACGAAATCTATAGTGGTGAGTTTGATGCTTGTGGTTCAAAGAACTGTTAAAGACTGGTGCAAAACATTGTTGAGCAGCATCCAAACCAAGCAGGGGATTTTGATAAATAAGAATTGAATTTAGTTCCAGCTGTGACATGTTGATTGATCAAAAAGCTCATGGCTAAAGCCTCCCTCCTCTCCCATCTTATTTATTCTTTGTCAAATGGTTTCAAAATCAATACTAGCCTTGTACGCAACCTTTTCTGCTGCGGGCACTCAGGGAGGGACAGGGAGGAGAAGGAAAAAGAAAAACACCTGCTCTCTTGGTGATTGTTACTAATTTTTCCTGTCAAACATTTGAACAAAGAATAATTATTTTGCTGTGTGGTTTCAGGGCACAACAGATTATTGTACAATCCATTTAGATAAATCTGAGAGGGGAGGAAAATGAAATCGCCTCAAACCACACAAGTCAAGCTGGGAAGGTGATCTATCCGACACTGTAGCAAATAACTCAACTTAAAGATGCTACATTCTTGACTTGGAAGCCTTATGTTCAAGGAAAGGAATCACAACGCGCTTGCCAGTGCAGATGAGACCTCGCGTGGGACATTTTGGATCTGTCAAACTGAAACTGCACTGTGTTGGGTGTGTCTTACAACCCTTGGTTATGTCACCTTGGAATGTCTTGAAATTGATACTGCCTTGCTAATCAAAATAGCTGATTGATTTATCAGTTGACAGCCCGCCTCATTCTGCTGGCTTTTTGATCTCAAAAGGAGTTCCACATAAAACATTGTGATGGCTGTAGAAATCATTGTATCATAGCATGAGACCCATCTCACAAAGCCTTAGCAAAGCCAACCTTCATACAGTATGGCAAAACAAACATTGTGCCATTCACACACTTTATTGGCACCGAATTACAATGCAATGCTGCCAGGGAACGATCGTCTTACTAATGGCACTGATGTTTTATAAAAAGGCACCAGTGCCTTAAAAATAATGGAAACATTTTTGAAGACAGGAAGATACTCAGTACCTTTGACTATTTCCTTTTCACGTAATAACTTTTCAAAATATCATGACTCCACTTTATCGATGGACTGTCGTGGGAGAGAGAAAGATTGAAAGGCTTCAGTAGTGATATTTCACAATCTTCATTATCAGAAACACCTATCACTATCACTTCCATATTTGAATATTGGGATTTTTTTTTCTTCAATTTCTT
>KV751341.1:8913191-8930286 GCA_001698575.1 Mola mola | reverse complement strand
TGACGGCATGAAAAGTCTGTGAGGGTAAATAGTGTGCACATGCGTGTTTGAAGTTATGGCCAAAAAGTCCAGGTGTCTTTATAGGCATTGTGGCATTTATGTGTTCTAAACTATATGTCTGGAGTCGCCTAAACAAAAGCGTGGACATCCCTGCCAGGTATTTGTTTACTTCAGGAAATACATTCAACTGTGGGCAGTTGATTTGCTGCAGTTTGACACTTGAGTCATAAAATCCTGATTGTTTGGACCTCTACTTGACTCTGAAAAGAAAAAAAAAAGAAAAAACCTGAGGCCCCTCACATCCCACAACTGGACACATCACAATGCAAATTGCTTGCACGCAGTCATTTTGCACTTCCACCACTAATAACTATATAACGTGAAGTGTTATAAGGAAACCTATTGTTTCCTGGATAAATCCGCGGGTGTGTTTTGGCACATGCGAGAAAAGCAACAGCTCCTTGATAACAGACCCAACCTCTGAAGAATACCAGACCGTGCCACTTTGTATCTCGACATATTTACTGTACCTGGACACACAAATGTTCCTCTGTTATGTCTGAGTGGTAATTATACTGCCAAGATCCCTGTTGGGTTAATTATACTAAAAACACCCTCATTAGCAGCATCAAGATGTATAGCCCCACAAGCTTTGCTATCTTTCCCTTTGTGCACCCTTGGAAGAAAAGTCATTTGGCCAACTCCGCTTCATACTCAACTTTCTGCTTGTTGCGTTAAAATGATGTAAAATCACTGTATTTCAGCGTGGCTCGTATCGTGAATTCAGTTTTCTTCTTTAGACATGCAAACAGGGGGTTAGGTTAACTGGTCACTCTAAATTGCCCGTAGCTGTGAATGTGAGTGTGGATGGTTGTTTGTGCCTCCATGTCAACCCTGCGATGAACTGACGACTTGTCCACGGTGACCCCGCCTTGGCCCGAAGATGCTGAGATAGGCTCCAGCCCGCCCCCACTCCCCAAAGAAGGAATTGTGGGAATCGTTTTCAGTAATTTGAAAAAAAGAAAAAAGAAAAGTAGCACACGGTAGTACTGCAGCAATATTGCATAATAAATACTCAGTCACCAGATATGACTTGACTACGACTATGGCTTTGTTTTACTTCAAGCACAAACACTTTGCTGAAATTCTGTTTACAAAGAAATTGTCCAAGCATTTAAGGAGGGATCATAAAGTATGGTAACTGAAAGTGTAGTGGGAAATTTTGTCCTGCTCTTGTAAAATGGATATACTCACCACAACAAACCAGCAGAGAAATTACAGCAGTCTTGAGCCTTGTATTGTGTGGCAATTTGCTCTCTTTAAATTATTCAGGGGTGAGGCATTTTTATGTCAGCAACTGTGCGTTTTCCAGTGACAAAGCCTCACCTAATAGTTTCACTGCATCTGCCATTTTATGACTGACATAGCAATAAGCAGATTGTTCAGATATTTATGCCATCTGTGGCTAGGAGAGATAATTAAAGTATATAAATTAATCAAGTGCAATTAATTAGAGGCTTTATGTTCACAGCAGTACATCTTTGCATGTATAATTTATATTTATCGATTTGCTTTGTTTTCATTAGCCTATAAGATAACAGTGCAAATGCATTAGAGTGGAAAATGCACAATTAGCATGCGGTAAAGGCTGCTGGTAATTGATAGATCAGCGAGCACTCCCTGCAGATATAAAGCTGTGTAAACTGTCATAAGCAGTTACAATCGATGACTGATATTTTGCACTATATCTCTCACTTGATTAATGGTGTTTTTGAAAGCAGGCCCCCACTTAATGGGCACGTGATAGGCATGCTGAATTTACTGTTTAATCAGGGGATAGAATTTATTGCAGTCCAGAACCTGTGTTGTTGCTGGTGGAAATGTATGATTGGTCTCTGTAAGTGCCATGCTGATGTTATTTGCTCCCGTCAGCAGCCAATATGGCTGAGCATTAAGAGCTTTGTGCTTCCCAGTTGATTTTTCATTGACTGTGCTGCCATCGTTCATCACTGGCTGGTTCTCCTCCGTTCTGCAGAGCTGAGAGGAACAACAGGCGGGGTAGTCGATAGCAGCTGATGTTTTCACAGCATCCCAGCATTTCCTGTAGTGTTAACGGTGTGTAAACTGCACTTGAAAGAAAATACACGTATTTTTCTTATAATGAGACTTATAACATAATATTAGAATTAGTGTCATGAGAAATTTAGTCCATGTCCTGCTGATATGCACATACAGTCCATTTAAATATTTTGTCATTGGGCTAAAAGTATGAGGACATCAAAGATAAGTGTTCTTTAAGGAGCCATAGATAAATAGAGTTCTTATTTGTAATTCTAGCTCTCACTACCTCTGTGATGGAAACCGAAGTCATCTGAATTTGTCTCTCCTCTTTGCTGTGGCTGCCAAATTTTGAAGATGTTGTCACCGTCTTGGGTCAGTGATAACTCATGTGGATGTAGCAATATAATTATTTTAGATAGAATGTGGGTTTCATCGGCACCACATGTTGCTTCTCTGCATTTGTGCTCTTTATGAGGTGAACCGCTTTCTTCAGTGGCTTAGTTGGTCACGTTGCGTTCACTTTACCTACAGATTTCTCAGGATATGAAGGCACAGGTGTGTAGCTTAAAACAGTGTTAAATTAGCAACATGTTGCTGTACTGGTCTGCAGCGTTCCAAGAGTTTTTTGTCCAGCAGCTGGGTGCCAGACGTACATACGTTTTTGCCCTGCGTCTCAGGCAATTTCCTCCCCTTATGTCACTGTAAATGCTTACAGAGACACCACCCCATGTTTAAAGTTGCAGATATGTGCTGCAGAGGAGGAAGAATCCATTTGCCTTCTGGTGATGTGCTCAAAATTGGCATCATACCTTACACCTGCTAGTATCTATTCTAATTTTCCCACCCTCTGGGCAACTTCTGGGATGTTGTGTAAAGATGGGTTTTTGGCAGCTTAACTGAAAAGTTCTGCTCTTTTTTATTGTGCTTTTTTTTTTATTTTGGCCAGGATATACATGAGAGACCATGTTGTCTTGTTATCCTAAAATCCTATCCTAAAATAAGCGGTGGGTAAATGGCTGCATACTATTTGGAGCATGAGGATGATGGTTAGTGAGAATAATGCAAAAGAAGAAAAACAGTAACAGAAAGTCTTTGACCTGGCTCTCCTCTCTGATTGTCTCTGTGCCCAGAGCTTAGAGCAGCTGGAGATGTTTGGAGCTCTTTCCTCTCAGAACCTCTCATAGGAACTGGTAGAGATTTGGGCCAAATTGATATTGCTGGACCTCTGTGGCCCTTTAACCCACAACAGGCTATCTGATTTCTCTCCCCAGAGAGTCAGAGCTTCCATTTTTCTTAACTTCTGTATAAGTAAACTGAAAGACCTGACTGGGAGGTCAAATCAATCTCTGCTATTTATTACATAGAAATGTGACACTCCGTCTTAAACGCTCCTGTCCCGGGTGATTTAGCATTGTGTCTGCGTTATGTCTGCAGAGTGTGTGCTTGTGGGTGTGTGTGTGTTTGTGCCAGTGATGCGGGGAGTGCGGCATTTTACGACCATTGTGCCAAATTGTCTTTTTTTCCTTCTTGTCTCTTGTAAACAAAGATGGGTTAATATGCTCTTTGAAGACAGTTTTATGTAAAGCTTTTAGGCCCGGTGTATGTATCATATTTACTGTAAGTACACTTCAAACACACAGACAGACTAATGCAACAAGAATGAGTAATAAGTGTAGTCATGCACAGGTCAACTCTTCAACCCGGCATCTAAATATGATCAGTATCTCATGCGTGCTCAGCACCCTTTGATTCTAATTCAGGTTATGTCTCTATTAAGTTGTTCAGGCAGTGCAGGAAAATAGGACAGTGATACACTCATTAGGCCCTTCAGGGGGATGCAATCCTGTTTCTGTGGGAAGCAAAGCTCTGTTTACTGCGTGACAATGTGATATTCTGCGGCTCATGCTGTCTTAATTGGAAACAGTCTCACCCCACAAAAGGTGCATAAGACCCCTGATTTTGTGAGGCAGTCTCAACCCTCCCCTTCCCCAGCCCCATCATCCACCTCCTCCTCTCCTCTGAAGAGCAGCAAAACCCCCTGAAGCATTTCCTTAATCCTCCGGAAGATCATGCTCTCCCGCTAAATATGGTACCTGTGGACAAACAATGGATTTTTCCATAATAATAAGTTGAAGATTTCATTATGAGTGGCTAATGGATGGACGGGCCTAGGCCTCAGCAGATACATGGAGAAGCTTCCTTTTGATCAGCAGCATAGGGTTAATCCATGCTAAGAAATAATGGAGGTTTGGGGGGAGGAGGGAGAGCAGTATTGAGCTGGGCTGAATTTACAGCCGAGAGGGCTCAGTAAAAGGATGATTTTTAGAGCCTCTCGCTGCGTATTGAAGGGAAGACTGTCTGACAAGTCATCAATGGGGCCTGGTGCTGTACTAAACTAATGAAAGCTACATTTGATCTTCTTCGAAGAGGTTCGATACCACTCCTGCTATTATTTAAGTCCTCTGTTTCACCCAAACCTGTTTTCAGATCCACAAAAATCATTAAATTGCACAGTGAAGTAAACTGTGTTTGTATGTACTGGATGATGAGGAAATATCTAAACTGCTTGTAATGTATCCCTGTTGATTACATCCATGAGATACTTCCTGATTTGTTCAGTGCCTGACTAAATCTTGCCCTGCTGGCCTCAGCTCAAGCAACAGTAACATTTATGTGGCGTAGTGTAAGATTCATGTTATTTAGGTTTCACCTTTAAGTGTTGTAGAAGTGCACAGAAAGACTTGTCACAAACACTAAGACTTTTTTGGTTTTGTTATAACTTTGTTTGTTCATATTGTGTGGTCTGATCAGTGACACTTTATCTCTAATGTGTTTAAACATGAAGAAGTGAATAGCTCAGCCATTGTTGCGCTTGTACTCTACCATTCTTTACTTGAGAGAGGCCACCTGAACATTGTAACCAAACACCAACTGTATTTGCTGCTCATAGATTTAACTAAAACACAGAGGTCTTCTGCCCGGTGTATTATTTTCTTCTTGTATTTAAAAATAAAGCTTACAAGTTCAGAGCCATGCTGACCGCAGCCAAGAGGCGAGCAGCATGAACAATTTGGTCTGAGCCTGTGCCAAGGAACAGAGCATGCGTCATTCGCTCTCATCAATGACGGAGCTGCATCGCAAGCAAAATAGGCCATCATTGGACTTGAACTGCAGAGATTCAAGGTTGTGTTAACTGAAACATGTTGAAGTAATAATATTAACTTTGCGATAAACCAGCAGTTTGGATGATTTTCACTAATAAATCAGGCCAGTGGGGGCTTGACTGAAATTTTTGATGACATCAAGTGGTTGTTAGTGTAAAATTCAAACACATGCATCTGTTGTTCCTCTGCCTGGTGCTCATCCCACAGCAGTTTAAGTGGTTGTTTTTACTGAATGTTGTAATAAATAAATGTATTGATTAATTTGTTATTAATACTGTAAACTGATCATTGAATAGAACTACTACAATTTATTACTTTGATACAAGATTTTTTGCAATTTTAGAAAAATACTGACCTCCAACTAAAATGCAAATATAATATGAAAATCAGTCAGATTAAGCAGTTATAGTCATGTGGTCTAAATAAGATTCATTCCAACAACTGGCCAGCAAGATTAAGAAAAAAAAAGCTTAATATCTTTCTTTATCATAGCTTAATACCCTTTGCACTCCTTTTCTTTAGGATTTCATGCACAATTTCATACTAGGTGTTGTGTCAGTGTAACACAACCAAGATCCAACATCCAAATCAAATCCAAGCAGTAACAGACTGAAAATGTTAACTGACTTTATTCAAGAAACTTCCATAGATACCATTTTAATTGGATTTAATTTCATTCATTCTTTTATTGAAAACAACAACAACAAATCGGACAAAATCAAGTAAAAGGCTAGAAAACAATTGTGAACAAAAGAGAGAGAGGAATGAGAAGAGTCCAGAAAGTGGTGGGTCGACGAGCCAAAGAGAGAAGAATGTGAGAAAGAGGGCAGTAGAGCTGAATTCTCACCAGGAGAGAGGTAGAGAGAGATGCATGGTAGAAGGGATAGGCTGGTAATCCTCACATATATATTCTCCTAATTAATCCTGATTACCACTTCATAATCGGCCTGCTCAGGCTGCCCCGGAATAAAGTGACACTTCCTAATGAATTAAACCTACAATTTACAATTGGTAAGCTATTCCCTCCGTCTGGTTTTTCAGCCTCCTGTATTGGTCCCGTGTGGGAGCTCCCAGTCTGTCAGTGGCGTGTGGTCTCTCTCCACACTAGTTAACTGCTAAATGCTTGGGTCACACCTGCGCCCTTTTATGAGGTCTGGCAAATCAGTGGGGGAAGTGTTGTAAAGGGAGTGATCAGTCCAGTGGATGCGCTGTTAAGGTGATACGTGACACGTTTATATTTGAGAGGTGTATGTGGGCACATGATGTAAAGGACAGATAAAAACTGTCTGATGAAGCCACGTTTTCACCAAATGTCCCGTCCACTCTTGATGCTCTGCCTGAATGAAAATGATAAAATGTCATTGGCTCTTATTTTTGCCCCTGCCCAAAATCATAATGTGATCAACCTTGACCAATGCGCCGTCTAGTGTTTACATTTAGGTGCAAAAAAGGTAAACAAATAGATTGCTGAGCCAGCTTTTACTTCTGGGTCAGTAACAGCCAGTGGCCGAGTGGTTTTAGAATACATCAGTAATGGACTCCCCTGCGGTCAGGCATTCTTGCCTCCCTCATTTGTGTGGGTTCATCCTTGGGAGATGGAATCCTGTGAAGCAGTGATTGTTTCCACGATTAGGTGGGAAGCGCAGGGGAGCCGTGCTTGTGGATCCCTCCCATGGATTTGCTCCCTCAACAGAGCCCTGGCTGAAAAACAATAGCCAGCTGTCGCCCGCTGGCTGATGTGCCTTTGATCAGCCAAATGAAGGCTGCTGGCATTTCTTATGGAGTGGGGATTGCTTATCGATCTATATCAAAATATTCATGCTAATCCCAGGCAGCAGAGACTATTTTCAAACTGGGTTTGCAATCAGAGTTGCCTTCCTGTCTAGAGCAATTCGCTGAGCTGGGAAGTCTAATCAGCTCGGGGTCCTGCAGTCAAATGTACTTTGCTGTTTAAATTTGGACCCCTGACATTGATGGAGGAGTCCAGAGAGAGGTGTTGACAAACCAAATTGTTTGTTCCAGCACTATTTTGCTAGAGATCAAGTCCAGAGTAATGCGCAGTGAATTTGTTCATTACTAGCTGGACTTGGAGAAGAGAGGGCTGAGGTTTCACCCGCGCTACAGCAGGAGAACTAGTGTTTCTGGCTTGGGGGGATTGAAAGCTTAAGGGAGTGGGCAGGTAGATTTTGGTGGTGAGTGCATGTGTGTGTTTGGATATGTGTAGTGCTGTAGGAGATTGGTAGCTGCGATGTGTGTGTGTGTATGCCTATGACAGAGATGTTGTGGTGGCTTTATGAGTGTGTTGCAAGGTCAGGTAGGGTGTAGGGTTGCAAATCAAGAAGGTTGTGAGTGTCTGGGACCAGTTTAGTTTGTGTAGCATTACCTTTGAGAACTACCACGAGACCCTCAGCTACTTGGATGAAATACGTACCTGTTTTCCTTTTTAACACCTTCTCAGCACGCTATTTACACAAAACTCTATATGGGTGGTGGCTTCACATAAATAACATCTTAAAATGAGCTAAGTAATCTGATAAAAAAAAAAAAAAAAAAATTACTGGATATGAACTTTTCTAAAAATAAAAGTTATTGTCCTTTAGTAGCCTGTCTGTTTATGTTGAACACCTTTTTATTTTCTATTTTTAAAAAAAAGAGATATTACTTTTCATATTTGTGATTACAGATAATCAATGTGGATATTGTCTTGTACAGAGCACTTGCAACGCTTCCGTGATCACGGATTCCTCATTTCCTCTGAGAGAAGCCCCTCCTTTTTCCAGTGACGCAGGGTGTTTCTAAATCTATCCCAATATGTTAATACTGTCATGCAATTATTGTGCAAAGAAATCTGTGAAGAAAAAACATTGCCAGAATGGAGAGATTATCCTGCTGCAGGGTTGAAGGGCTAATGTCTTGCCATATGGCCCAGATTGTAATGTGCAGTGTCTTGCTTCAGGGTCAATCATACATCAAGTATTAGTGTCAGGTGGGGATTAATGCTCAATGTTCCTCCACCTCTGACATAGCACACTGTACTCTACCTAGCTGTGGCTGCTGTTACCGTCACATGGTGGAGTCTCATAATAGCTATTCTTCCATGACGACAGATGTTGTTGTCATTATAATTATTATTGGAGTAGAATGGAGTTATGGAGCTTTTTCTGGTAGCCAACACTGCTCTTCTTTGTCTGTTTAGTAGCCTGTTGCCTCTGAAACAGTTCCCCTGTTTGTGTTGCTGTTGCAGCAGAAACCACCGATTAGTGAGATTATTGCTATTGTTGACTGATGGGAGCCGTACATTCTCACAGAGGGTGATTTACCCCACACTTATGGCATAATGTCCTCTTGTATTCTCTGCAGCTGGGGATGTGTGTGCATAATCAAGATTTATTTTTTACTTTCCACCCTGATATTTGGTTTATATGGATTGTTATTTTTTATCCAATATAGTGCATTAATATGTACGGCAAAAAAGCAGCTCTAATTTGATGCAGAATAGAGCATGTTATGCATAACCGTATATTATTTGATTATTGCTGCTGTTAAAAGCATCTTAGTTTTTCCTCGAGGCATTTCTCTGTCACTTTATAAGGAATGTGTATACAGTATTTCTGTGAGATAGTAAATGCTATGAATCTTTCGGCTGCCTCAAATGCCCCAGTGTACCCAACCGTCCTTTGTCACCTGGTGTTAAATCCTGGCGAGGGCATTAACCTAAATGACTGTATAAGTAATTAACCTCGTAATCCCTTTTTGACTGATTGGAATTGATATGTTTTTTCTTAATTGACACAAGTAGCTCTCCATATGAATCCTCTCACAACAAAGTGTCAAACACAAATGTCACAGGGGGCCAAAGGCATGTTGTGTGTTGTAACCTTGAGAAATGGGGTGATGGAGAAGGTGTGTTATGGGGAGGATGCGACAGAGCAAGGTGAGATGTGAGATGTTTCCGTGTGCACACGTGCGCTTGTGTGAAGTTCACATATGTCAGACGGCAGGATGTAAGGTATGGGTGTCGCCAGGCTTTGGTGCTGCCTGTCACCTTGTGAATAAACAGCATTTGTTCGATGGAGGAAGGCGGGTCTGATTCATGTGGGACTGGCGGAACATGGCAGATGGATGTACTTTTTCTTATGTGTAAATAGTTGCAGCTAGCTATTAACATACCTCCGTGCAGATGGCAAACTGTAATAAAGTACAGGCGATAAAACAAGCCTCCTCTTCGATGGCTGACGCCCAGCCGATGTTTGTTCATTTTTACATACAGTGCAATATGTTCTGCAGCACAAGGGCACAATAACTAGTGGGGATATTTAAGAGCGCTTGTTGTTCCTGAATAGTAAACAGTTTTAATGTTGCAGTAAAAGGAGTTAGATCTGATTTGATTTCACGTACCAGAGGTTAAAAACTTAATTTAACAGAATTTTGTATTCTAACTGCATTCATTTGTTTTATGTCATATTTTGTCCTACAAATCCTGATCAAATTTTGCTTTATATTCAAAACTCTTAAAGGAATTGGGGGTTGTTGTCTCTGATGTACCCAGAACGCCAGAGCTAGCCGGTGTTGGAGTAACAGAAGAAGTGATTACATGTTGGATCACGGATGGTAGCTAATGTCGGAGCCTCTTTGGCCCGCAGCTGGTTCCCCTCCAAATGCATGATCCGCTCCTTCCTGACTCCAGAAAACAGACGAAGACTCAGAAAAATCCAGACAGAGAGTGAGAGCGGCAGAAGGGGGTAGAGAAACTGTCGAGGGGGAGTGTGAGTGAGAGCCAAAAAACAAAAAGTATGGGTGCATGGCGTCAGGATCCAGATGCATCGTATGCACTCACATCAGAGATGTGTGTGCGTGTGTGTGTTTGTGGAGAGTGTGCATGCTTGTGGAGCCCAAGGACTTGTCGTCTGTCTGCTGCTGGTTGTGGCAGCCAGCTGTCAGGGGAGGTCAGTGAGAGAGGAGGCCAGGTGAAAGGAGGCCCAGCGGCAGACGGGGACTGGAGCCAGCGCTCGCTCACTCCAAATGAATGGTGACAAGAGCGCAAGAGCCATTGATCCACTGGTCAAAGCACCCCTAAGGCTGCAACCTAATGTGCTGAAAAAAGAAACATCAGCCCCAGTCGGAGCTTTGGGAGGGAGACAATCCTCATCAGATGAAACACACCCTCCACGCGACATGAAAGAGATCAATAGACAGAGCTGGTGGAAGTGCTCATTCAATACATTTACACCCGTTATGGACAAAAATCATATGAAGAATTACATTTTGACTATATAGCTCATAAAGTTGAATGAGTAAATACAGTATAAATAATAGCAGGTTGTTATTTTAGCTTTGCTTTAGGCTTTATAGATGTATTAATAAACTTGACATTCAAATCAAATTAATCAAATTATATTTCGGAACATTTACATTTCTAAATGTATTTTAAGAGTTTTGTTAATGTCTGTTAATCTGCTTTTAGATCCTAAAATTATTTCCAAACAAATGTATAACAGTTCATTTGCAAATAAGCCAACCACTGTGTTAAAATGACTTGCTAGAAGTGTTATTCATTAAATGTGTAACACTGATTGCGATTTTTTTTTTTTTCTGCGAAGGACTGTAAAAAAAAAAAAAAGCATTTGAGGTGAATCTTACCTGAGTACATTCCACACACATTTTTGTCTTATAGGAATTTCCAAAGACTTTCCGTTTGAATAATGCCTCGGAGCTACAGGACATATGTTAGGCAAATATTCACAGAAAATACATGTAAGATGAAAAAGAGGCAGCAGCTGAAGACATTTTGCAAACAACATGTAAGCATTAAATGTTGCTTCACCACAGTGTTCTTTTAAGTGTAGTTCCGATAACTATGGAACAGTGTGGATAATTACTTTCTGTGGTCCACCTGTCTCTGCATTATTCGTTTGTCATGAAAGAAAAATAACATGAATATAAAGCATTCCTCCAAATTAGTTTTCAGCAAAATTCATCAATATTTATCAGCTTTCCTTGAATATTGAGTCTTGTCCCAAGTGCTCTCTGGGTCTTATATGGGGCTGTGATACTTGATTGAGGTGTAACCTGAACCAGGCAACAGGGTACAGGAAAGCCTTTGGTGAGTGTAGCGCCAAGCTGATTGATTTGTGATCTAGGCTGAGGGTGATGATTGATTGATTGAGGTTGGTTAGGTGACAAACAATGCAACGCATACCCCATCAAGGTGTCACAATAATCCCTGATTGCCTCTGCTCCTTACACTCCTCCCCTCAGCTACTCCCTCACTTCTCCATCTCCTCCTACGGGACAACACACAGTCATACATGCACACACAAACAGAAACACATCCAAACACTAAATAGAAGCTGTTTGTCTTGTCTCAAAATGAGATCTGTTCATCCAGTGCTCAATCTCGTCTCTCGTCCAGTCATTCTCTAACTCACCGAGCTCTGATGGATATCAACTACAACAAATAGCGCTATTTTTTGTAGCCACATACCTGTGTGTGTGCGTTTGCGCATATGTACATGTGGCTGTTCCGCTCTCTGTTGCCCGTCACACAATGATCAGAGCAGAGCAGCCAATGTCCACGGGCCTCTCACGCAAATTATTCATATTACTGTTGATTCTAAAAAATTAGTCACCAGGATATCCCTTTGAGATTGTGGTGATTATCAAGCTCAACTTCAAATACTTCCCAGATTCACTTAGAACACCACACAGCTTCCATTAGCTGGAGAACTTAGTTTCAGGGCATCAATCAAAGGTGGTGTTTTCCAAAGAGGGACATGGGTGGTTTTCCTTTTGAGATTTCTTCCACTCAGAGCGTGGCTAATACGCCATCAGATTTCATCCACAGATTTCTCTGATAATATTTTTATAATAATTTCATTAAGACCTTTACAGCATCCTTTGTTTCTGATTTAACTAATTCAAGATTTTAAGTTTGCTCTCTTGCATAATGTTTCCTACATTTCTGACAGCCTGCCCTGCAGCTCTTCCGCTCGACGTGGGCTGGTTGGCAGGTCTGCTCTGCACATTTGGTTCATGTCCCACACATTTCCTATCTGGTGGGCATCACAGGCATTTTGCTTTAATTGCGAGGCGTCTCTGACTGAGCGCAGCTTATTTGTATGTTTGGTTGCCTCCCTGCCAGAGCTATTGGTAATCTATTCTCTCTTCTTACAGGGAGGAAACTCAGGCAGCCAGTGTCTGGATTCATTGAACTGGCAACAGGGTTAGTGCATTATCATGCTGGGTTAGATGTGGAGACATACTTGGCTGGCTTTTCTTGATTGCAGCTAAAGACCAGATAGTTCAACTTTTCTAAGTACATTGGAGTTGTGGTACGTTTCCATAAGCTTTGAAGAGTTTATTAAAATCAGATAAGAGCAGGTAAAGGAAATAGGGAATAGACACCTTTTATATTTAATTTTTTTGATAATCTGTGAGCAGATAAAGCACACAAAAATTATTTTGTTTATCATTTATTTCTCATTTTCTCTGAATAAAAGATTCACTGGGCAGCAACAGAAATTGTGGTCATATATATATACAGTATATATATATATACTGTATATATACTGTGTGTATATATATATATATATGTATGATCAGAATTAGTGTTGATATATACTGTACATACAATATGAATAGGCATGTGGCTCAATACATGATCAAGGCCAAGAAAGGGGTTGTTAGTGACACCAGAGGAGCCAAACACGAGCTTTTGGTGGTCAGGGCAGTCTCTAGAGATTGTAAGACCAGGAGGACCAACCGGTGCACTGCCTGGATTGACTACAAGAAAGCCTACAACTCAATGCCACATACATGGATACTGGAGTGTTTGGAGCTATATAAGATCAACAGGACAATAAGAACGTTCATCAAGAACTCGGTGGGGCTGTGGAAGACTACTCTGGAAGCCAATTCAAGGCCAATTGCCCAAGTTAACATCAAGTGCGGCATATACCAAGGAGATGCCCTATCCCCCCTGCTGTTCTGCATTGGCTTGAACCCCCTCAGCCAGATCATCACAAAGACTGGCCTTTGATACCGGTTCCGAAATGGAACAATGATCAGCCACTTCCTCTGCATGGATGACATTATGCTGTATGCAAAGAGTGACCGAGACATTGACTCACTGATCCACATCACCAGGATCTACAGGAATGACATCAACATGTTATTCGGGCTAGACAAGTTAACTTAGGTAACATAGCCAAAGTTTAGGACAGCTACAAATAACTTGGGATCCCACAGGCAAATGGGAATCATGAAGAGGCCGCAAGGAAGTCAGCCACAGCCAAATACCTACGTAGAGTAAGGCAGGTCCAAACTGAATGTCAGCTGAATAGTCAGAACAAGATCCAAGCCATCAACACCTATACCCTGCCCATCATCAGATACCCTGCTGGTATAATAACCTGGCCAAAGGAGGATGTAAAAGCCACAGATATCAAGACAAGGAAGCTCCTCACCATTCATGGAGGGTTTCACCCCAAGTCCAGCACCCTGAGGCTGTACACAAAGCAGAAAGAGGGAGGCTGAGGACTAGTGAGCGTCAGAGTCACTATCCAAAATGAAACAACAAAGATCCAGGAATACATTAGGAAGATGGCCCCCAATGATGACCTCCTAAGTGAATGAGGAGGAGGAAGAAGAAAAGAGACCATCATGGAGGGACAAGCCTCTGCGCAGGATGTACAACGGACTGATAGAGGGAGTGGCTGATATTGGGAAAACATAACAGTGGCTGGAGAATGTTGGTCTCAGGGACAACACAGACACACTGATCATGGCAGCATAAGCTCTTGAACAAAAGATCGATAGAGGCCAGGGTCTACCACACCAGACAGGACCCAAGGTGCAGACTATGCAAAGATGCCCCTGAGGCAATGCTGCACATAACAACAGGGTGAAAGATGCTGGCAGGTAAGGCATACTTGGAGCGTCACAACCAAGTGTCCGCCATAGTATACAGAAACATCTGTGCCGAGTATGGGCTGCAGGTTCCAGGATCAGATTGGGGAAGACCTCCTAAGGTGATTGAGAACGATGGAGCTAAGATCCTGCGGGACTTCCAGATCCAGACCAATAAGATGGTGGTGGCTAACCAACCGGCTATCGTAATGGTCAACAAGCAGGATAAGAAGGCGGTAGTGGTACATGTCGCAATCCCAAGTGATAGTAACATCAGGAAGAAGGAACACCAGAAGCTCGAGAAATACCAAGGGCTGAAAGAGGCGCTGGAAAGGATGTGGGGAGTAAAGGCATCAGTGGTACCAGTGGTGATAGGAGCACTCGGGTGCTGTAACCCCCAAGCTGGGAGAGTGGCTCCAAAAACTCCCAGGAATAACACCTGAGACCTCAGTCCAGAAGAGCGCAATCCTAGGAACAGCTAAGATCCTGCGCAGGACCCTCAGGCTACCAGGCCTCTGGTAGAGGACCCGAGCTTGAGATACTACGCATCCAACTGCTTTGATAACAGTGTTTATTATAAATAATACTGTGCAGGAACTTGGATGCAAGGTGTTTTTCTAACCTTGAGGAGAGGGACATGGAATTAGTTCAAGGAGTAATAATATAATAATTTTGACATAAACATGACTGAATCATTTAATCGGTGAAGTTCTTATCTACAAGAATAATATGTGTTTATGAGTTGGTGTACTGGAATTGCAAAGCATAGGAAAACATTCACGCACACAGACACACTCTTAAAACAATCTTTTCAACTTCATTCGTGTTTTTACTCTCATGTTCTTCCACTGCACTCATGTCCAATGTCACATTTGTGAACAGAATCCTGAAATTTTTAGATCATAAAAACTTAATAACTACATAGATATGCGCAAATCGTTACAAATTTGTTATGATGCACTCTGACATTACTGTGGATGACAAGTCTCTAAAGTCTGAATTAAAATGATGATGATGATTTTTACCTTTTCTGATAGAAGTAAAAGACTCACACCAACAGATGTGAAATGGATCTGGTAGCATGCATTGCACATGTACAGTATATTACTTGGTAGACCCCCTATAAAATGTCTCAAAATGCAACTGCACTTTTTAATGGGCTTCTGACCTCATCTGTTACAATACACACTGTCACTCTCCTTTCTTTGAAACTCAGCAAAGTTTGCTGCGAGTCACCAAAAAAAATTCCAAGATAACTGCAAAAACTTGTCTGTCACAACCTTTATAATTACCGTCCAAGCCCTCAGAAGCTCCTGCTTCTATGTGATCAATAAGTGACAGCACACTGAAAATGTGTGTGTCGCCGCTCAGCTTGTTACAGCAGCACTGAGGAACAATTTGATGCAAAGTAATCTAGTAATGCTTGAACCTCCTTCACCCAGCTGGATTTTACTTGTTCTGAGTGTCATAATCAAGTAGAGACCCAAGTAGACTGTGGCAGTATTAGAGATCACAATTGAAGCATATTGCCATTAAATTAATACTGCTGCGTAGTCTTGACGTACCGCCAGCACAATCAAGTGTGAAATATGTTTAGTAAGTGCATAATTATGACATCTGTAACCATCCACTTTAGCTCTTAGCACAATATTAACTGAAGGGACGGGTTATGTACAGTATGTGTTAATGCTATGATAGCACTTGTAATTGAAATATGACTGTGGGGTAATGAATATTAAATTAAGCCCAGAAATAATCATTTGATACAAAGATAATTGAGTTGCAATCCTCAGGCACTGAAAAATAGCACAGGGAGAAGAAAGAAATAATCACAGCCCTTCGCTAGAGAGGAATAAGCTTATTTCTCTGAGATGGAGCACATATAAATTCAGCACTCAGATTAAAGAGTGATTAATCAAAGCAGTAATCCACAATTTGAGTGGAATCAGAAAGACATATGCGTGCTTTATGTAATTTACTTTGCCCTCCTCTCCCGGGGAGAGTGGCACTGATTGTGCTATGAGGGCGAGTGTTTGTTTGCTTTATGTTTTTTCTTTTACCCCTTCGGAGAGCCCTCATTTATGCTCACAGGATGACTTGATGACTAATCTGATTGCAGGGGAATAGTGGCTGGCAAAATGTTTTCATCTCTCTCCCCCCTTAGCATATCGCAGGAGAGCGCTTGTGCTCGGCCAAACATATGGTCCCATGTTAGCGCCTGGGCTGGTTCAAAAGGGATTAGAGCCTGCGGGGTGAAGTGTCTCCGTTTCTGCGGTGGCACCCTGCTGCATGTCCAAGCCTCTGGTTAAGCAGCAAATAATGCTCAGACGGCCACATATGAGCTCACACACTAACACAATCATGTACACCGCAGTGACCTTTAAGCCTACATGTTGGGTCTTCAGAAATGATCTTTCTCTCAGCTGTGTTGCATCCAATTAATTTAATCATGTTGATGTTTTTGCACAGTCTTTAAAATGTCTAAATCACAGAATTGAAGTAGTATCTTATACTGAGCTTAATTTTTTTTTTGTTCAATAGAGGTACACCAGTGTTTCCAGCTCATTGCACAGCTACTGTAGGATTGTTCATATCAATAATACAATTACACTAACACATTGTCACTATCTGAAGACTGCAACCCAGCATCACACACATCTTCTAAGTTCCTCAGCAGGGCAAAATATTAACAATTTTTCAAACACTTTTCAATAAGATTTCATTTCATTTAGAGCCAGGGTCTGCTTTATAGCATCAAATAACAATTTTCAACCATATTTATAGAAATTTTTAACACTTGAACAATTTTGGAATTACTTAAAATGACAGAAACGATATTTACTTTTTTTTTTTTAGTTTAGCTCATGTCCCATCAGATGACATACAATTATATATTTTTGGCTTCACTTTTGGAGATATGTTGACCTTCTGTATATACAGTCAGTGTTTGTTACCTGCAGGAT
>KV751341.1:8897424-8913168 GCA_001698575.1 Mola mola | reverse complement strand
GATGCAAAATTTCAAATGTTAGCATGCTAACATGCTAACCCTGGATGGCGTGGCCTCGCGGACTTACTACTTTGGCTAAAGACTCTTAGTCATGTTAATCTTTACAGAGGAACATAAACAAAAAGATTTAAATGTAAGTCTTATTGTCAAGTCCTTATGATAATCTGTGGTTCACTGTCACAATGCCAATAAAAAAGGCATTATGTACGACAAACAAATATAATCAACAAACAAGTGTCCTTCCTAGGCCTTGAAATCTGCACAGTCCTTTCAATATTCAACAATGACAATGTGTAGAATTGTGTAATATATGTATTAATAAAGTACAATTAGAGTCAAGTGTTAATCAATTATGGGATGATAGGATTAGCTTTTACTCAATAAATTTATCCATTAACATTTGTTTTCCATTGAAATTAAATTTCTCAAGGTCATTGGCTTACATCTCTATCTTTTAACATCTCAACATCAGATTATTTTTTTTTTAATTCTTGTGGACTAGAGAAATCCTCCTAACGTCTCAGTCATCTTTGTTTCCCACAGAGCCTGGCCTCATTTGTTGTGTTTAGGGCTTCAATGCCGTGTCCAAAATTTGTATCTCTACATGCTCTCAACTGCACATATTGGAAATGAAAAAGCTGTTCAAAAACACATAATCTACAGATATTTTTAACTTGTTTCCACTTTATCATTAGAATTTAACCTTAATTCTTATCAGTCTTAATTCACAGTAAATGAGACATTGTGAGTGAGCCATTCACAGACAGTATGGGGCTCTTTATGGTTACAGAAAGGTCTTGAGTTCTCATCCTCGTCACCTTCTACTGAATGTCTGGAATACCACGAATAGAAAAATATAGATTTCTGTGTCAAAGTAGCAGAATCGTGCAGGTTAGAGGTCAGTTAGGCTTTATGCACCCATGGGCCTCTTTTAGAGAGGTGAATAATTTAGACGGAGCTCAGAGGAGTGGTGTAGCATTACAACACAAGGAGAATGGAAATGAAAAAGGGAAAATTTCCAAGGGCAAAGGGCACAAGTAGGAAACATCCCTAATTAGTGGTAACTATGGAGAGTTGCTCAATGTACGGATTGAAACAAATACAAGCACAGAAACTGACCATCAATGAAAGGACGAATACAGAGAATGCAATTATTAGAGGGTCAAGCATAGTAGTAATGAACTGTGTATGTCACAGAGAAAGTTCAAGTCGGATATAAGTCCAGGCACTGGTTACACACAAAGAGAAATACATAAGATCAAAATGCAGGATTATGATTGAATTCCTCAGGTTTTTTTTTTTTGTTTTGTTTGTTTTTACTTTGAAACAATAACTGTTTGGACCTGCTGCCTTTTCTAAACAGGTTTTTGGCACTCTTTCAATGACAAAATATAAAAAAAAAAAATCATAAACGATCACGGCATCAAGGTCATAACCTCAACATCAAAATGCTTTATCACCAAGCTGATGATCACAGCTCAATGCAAAGGAAAAAAGATGTTATCCGTGCATCAACTGTCTGCTATTGATGTTTGTAGGTCATTATCTCCAGATTGGTTCTGAATTGGAACAATGGCCATTTTGAGTACCATTTCCTCTTCCTCTCAGCCTGCTACATGTGGTACACATTAGACAACTTGGAATTAGGCCACATATCTACATTTGTATCTTGACTCATGCCCTCTGTTTTACTTAGATTTAATAACTAAATAATAATACAATAACTTCAGGGCAGAAATTGGTATTTTATTTTGGAAGTTTTTCTTCAATCAATTAAATTTTAACAGAGTTCCAGTACAGTATATACTTTCTAACACGTATTTTTACTTTATTAATGACAAGTATTTCTCAAGTGAGGCATTAGTGAAATAAATGTATTGTGTGCTGAAATTTTCAGTAAAATCAGTACGAACACAAAAGTTTTGCAACATATTTTAAGCTTTACAGTGGTTAACATATGAGTGATGGTGAGAGAATTGATAATTTGGAATAGAAATGGCCACAACACAACATTAAAAATGACTAGGGGGAAAAAAAAAAGGTGTGTTTTTTGTTTGGTATTATACAAAAGTAAGTGGGCTGGGTGGGAATCTAAAGTCCAACCTCTTTCTGAGTGTCTTTATGCAGCCAATAGGATTCAAAGCACAAAAAGGAAAGAGCTGAGATGTGGCAGACAGTCAGCTTCTTTATACTCCAGTGTACAGGGTTATAGGAGGAGCCAGGAGGACACAGAGTGTCGTTCCCAGAAGTCAACTGGAGCGAGGCGGGGCATCAGCACAGCACACCAGCGACCTGCCTTCCCCCCCGCCTTCCCAGCTGCTGGGAAAGATGGAGATACCAGAAAATCTGTGTTTGTTCAGCCACTGCACAAATATCCCCTCTCCAGATTGTGTCTGGCCAAGGAAACAGCACTTGACTGGGATTCTGAAATGATTATTGGTGGCAGCGTCCTTCTGGGGGCTGCTTTTATAAATGTGCCAATAAATTTCACATGTCCAGCTTTGTTTTGCTTTCATTAGGCCTCTAATCTCTGTCCCAGGGCCAGGCCGATTCTGCCATGAGTGAACTCTCTGTTTTCTCTAGAGCCAATGATTAATGACTGGACAGCATCATTACCAACGTGCTGGAGTTACATATCTGCCTCTATTTGCAAAATGTGGCAAAGAGAGCAGCACTGCCCCAATTGCATTGCATACTTGTTTGCATGCGTGCCTGCACATATTTGTCTTACGAATATGACTGGTTTACAGCATTTTTAATTGCGAGTCATAGTTTTCTATAATAACATTTTCTGTCAAGTTTGCCATTCATAGTTTAAACCAAGTATTTTGGTCTTTGATTTAGCCTCCTAGAGTACTTTTTTTTGTGAGTCAGCTATTCATTTTAAGCTTTGGTTCAGACAAACCCCCATACACACGTTTATACTCTTCATCTTTCTGAACCAACTGTCTCCAACACTTTATAAGGACTGCTAATGGACTCAAGGAATCTGACCTGCCAATAACCCCACTTCTTTTACAACACGGGCATTGTTCATCTTTTCCTTTTAAAACTCATATATGCATAGCAGCCAGCTATTAACTTGACATTTAATGCAGTTTTATCGACGCTTGAGTGCATAAATTCATAACACTCATGTAAGTAATCATCCCCCAGGATATTAGTCACCCTTCTTCCTGATACTCTAATATCATATTTTCCCTCTTTGTCTCAGGTCTTAGCCCCAGGCATGGAGACAGATGCATGGCCCGACAAATGAAAGCGCCATAAACCCTACCTTTGTGCTGTGTTTTACATCCGGCAGAATGTGTTTCTACATGACTAATAAATGATGCATGCTGTCTACCAGGTCAGGTTTTCCTCTGTTTGAATGGCATACAGTGTGCGCTGGGAACTTTTTTTTTTCGGGGGGGGGGGTTGCAGAGTCGCCTGTACAGTGGAGTCAGCAGATGCTCTACCTCTCAGGTCTCACCTTTACTGTCTTGGGAGTAGCCTTTCCAAGCAAGCTGCTCTAAAATCCTTAATAATTTGTGTTTACAGTTGACTAGATCCTGTTCTTGCTTCTTACATATTATATAGAGTCTTTTTATGAAATTTTGACACCAAAATGCTTTCTGCCCTAAATCCAGCAGTACCACTCGGAAGCGAAAATGCTTCAAATAATGTCCATCTCTGCTTTGATGAATGATATTTTCTCAGCAATGAAGCTTCCATTGTTTATTCTTCCTCTTTCTCAGTGTTATTCTTTTCATACCAAGTTGAGCATTTTCCTGGTGAGTGAATAAGCCTGTCATTCCGATACTAAACACAACGCTGGTCCAATAAATGGACACCACCTGTTTAAACGGTAAGTGCCAGTTAGGGTCAGGCAGGGTCCTGTTTGATTGGCCACATCGAATGTTCGGAACACGCCGCATACCCTCTGCGGTAACTTAAAAAAATGTTCAGGAAGTTTGGTTCACCCTTTACGGCCTAGGACATTTCCTACTACAGGAGTTAAGCACTCAGGACAGGAAACCATTTGCTGTGGCTGTAAGATCTCTTTAATGACTGTCTAACTAGAAACAGGCCAGCCTAATTCAGTGCCTGGAGCCAGCAGGAGTGGCCTTGCATCTAGATGTTGTTAGAATATTTACTGCTTCTTCAATGGGAGTCTTTTTGACACTGCTGCAATAAAATTTACAATGAATCCTTTTTTAGCGTGATGCGAGACAAAGTGTGGTCAAGAGGGGAAAAAGCATCTTTGAATATGTCATTTGTCTTTGTTTACATGGACTGGGAACTATAAGAATGGCTGGCATTTAAACAGTATTTGATCAGCTTTGTCGCTAATTAGCTCAGAATGCTATTGTTTGATAAACAGCATCATTTGACTTTGTAATGTGTCAGAGAGGGCGAGTGTGTTGAATTATGGGACATTAGTTTTAGCATATGTGAGAGGGTCAGTGTTGGGAAAGCTGCTAATTCAACTATATTGAGCTTTTAATGCACTCTAAACTTGTGGTAAAATGATGTTTAACTTCAAATCAAAGTCTTCCTGCCACTGGAGACATGGACCGCATGTACTGTGGAGCTCAGCGCTGAACAAGTGGCTCAGTAACTCTGGGAGTGGTTGTGGATTAGGAGTGTCTGTGTGCATGTTCTTGTGCCACATGCCTATGTGGGTGTCCATGCACCTCCATACTCAGTGTGTCAGTGCTCCCGCTGGCTGAGGAAATTAGCTGGACCACCAGTGGTGATTGTGCATGTGCAACCAGAGACCAGGGTTGGCTTATTTCAGTTAGTGACTGACTAGGCCTGCCCTGTGACCTACTGAACATCATTCCCCCAACTTTTGTTTAATAAGTCCAAGGAGTGTTAGCCCTTCTTTCTAAAACGCCACCATGTCTTGCTAAACTAACACACTTCAGTTTCACTGCAACACCTCCACCCTCCTTTCTCTTTCTTCCATTGTGGATTTAAGCAAATGCAGTCAAACCCAATTAGGGGAGAGTGAGAACAGCACAGGAGACGCACTTGTAATAGTAACTTTGTTCAGCTGGTTCCTGCTGTGACCAGCCCCCATTTAAATGAGCCGCTTGATAACCCTCACAAATTTTTCTTTCCTCATTCCCAGTGGAACGTCTTTTAACAGGCCTCTCAGCATTGAGGGTCACTGCAGTGACACAGATGAGCCAGTTGGGAAGAAGGAAGTGGCATATGTGCTTTGTAACAACATGATGGTTGAAGCTTGACATGTAAAATACTGTTTGCATTATTTTTGTTTCCACATAGTTTTCTCAAGAGCAAAGCTTTATAATGAATAACCTAATGCTCAAATAATTAAGTTTTCCTTTTGAGGAAATGGCTAATAAAATGTTAAACTCCATGTAAACATCTAAAAGCCAACTTAGTACCTAATGTGGTTTGTAACATACTGTACAACATTTAGATTACTCAAATGTGTTAAATCCAACCTAACTGGGGATATAACAAATGCTTAGAATAACTCCAACGAGTTTTCCTCACACCTATTCAGCAAACTTTGAAGTGTTCTTATCACTGATTTTGTCTTTCATGTTTGACATGTCTCCCAGACAGACTGAAGCAGAAATGAGTGTTAGAATACTGTTATCCACATCTTTGCATGTGAGGTAATGAAGTAATAAGGTGCCTTGCCGCCTAATGGATAAACAATGCTCGAGAAATTTCTTTCATCATTTCTTACCTAACCAAAGGCTATATTTGTGTCAAATAGGTGATGTGGTTTCTGAGGCCCAGGTGGTCTATTATTTATCTATTACTGAGGTGGGAAACCAAGTATCTGGTAAAACAGTCTATTTTAATTAATTATGTATTTATTTTGTGGAGAATTTGTTTTCAGAGTTACAATTCAGTTCTGGATGTTTTTGTGGCTCCAAAATATCACAAAACACACTGAAACATGAACAGAAATGTCAAATATAAGTTCATAAATATTTAGATTTAATTGTCCACCTTGAGCAAAAGAATTTGAAGGAAAAAAATGGTCGCAATATACAAAATAGATGTATAGCTGGCCTTGGATTGAGGGGGAGTCAGAAAGCTTTGATACATTCCCAATATGTTTCAGAGCTGATGTTTGAGCTCAACTGGTGAGCTGCTGTAGGCAGAGGACTTTTTGTCACTGTGAAAATAAAAATCCAATAAACATGGTAATTATAAGAAATGTGGCATATAGGATCTAGCATTGGGCTGCTTTTCCCTCTTCTCCCAGTCTTGAGAGTGGCAAATACAATTTATGAGACTTTATGTACCATACACACCAGCTGACGGTGTTCCAAGAACCCAGCCACCTGGGATTAGATAAATACACGACATAGTCCTATCTCTTTGCTTTAACTTTGACTATATGACAAAAAAAACAAAAAAACATCCGAAATGTTGCCTTAAAATTTGTAGTTAACACAAAATACTTAAAATAACAAATGTTTTGTAGTGAATTGTGCATGATTGAATGTGTCCCCTTTACACTGATAGCAGGCGGTGAATGGTCAGTAAGGCAATGGGAGGCGATATCTCTGAGAATCCACAGGTCTTATTGCCTTTTTACTCCACTCACTGCGCCAACCACCCTGTGTAGTTTCCACCAGCACTTTACAGGACCATGAGGTTGATGTCAGCTCCAGAGAAATGACAAGCAATAAAACTGTCACCGGGCAGTGGTGTGTCATTTATGTCATGGCAGAGGTACAACGTATTGTTTTCAGGGTTCTTTTGTGGGAAATAAAAACATTCACTTAGAGGTTTGACAACAAGATCTTATGTCATGATGGATGATTTTGGTTTGTTTTGTGTGATCATTTTCCTACTAGTGTATCTGTCAAGAAAGATTGGAAGAAGTTAAATGTGTATTTCGTAGAGTGAGACCAAGCCTGAGCCCATGCAATTCCATTTTACATTAATAACACAGACGAGGCGTTGGGCTAGGGTAGAGGGGTTACACGGTCACCCATTTATACGCTATACTGAGGAAACCTTTTTAGGTGTTCGGGCCACACTTTGGAGTGGCCCTTTATTTTGTCTCTCATTACACGCTCCAGTCCCACAGCAGATACTCTTATATGTGTGTGTAAAGGGCTTAGATGTAATGCAGAAGTCTCTCTGACGAAGCCAGTGTCACTCTGCTCTGTTTGGCTCGGCGAAGCCCTCGACAACCCTGCAGCTTGTCTTAGAGCAGCCCGTGTGGATGCAGACCACAGGATCCTGATTTATTCTGGCTTTTTTATTTGACATTGTTGTCAAACTTAATTACAATTATGTATATTAGAGTTCTTTTGTTGCTGTTGATTGTTGCAGGGTGTTATAATGACTTTATTGTGGTACCCCCACAATAGCAGGCACAGCTGGTTGAGAGGCTACAGGCGTCTGCTTGGGGATAATCATAAAAGCTGAGGTGTGCTGAGCAGATTACCTCTTTTTGTGGCAGTTGTGCACAGCTAACCAGATCTCAGATGGCAAGGCAGAGCCAACTTTGTTTTTCTCTTGCAAACTTGTTCTGTTTTTTTAAGTGAGGATCAAAATGGTTTTAAAATAACTGTGAGTTGGTTCTTATTCATCAGTCATCGAAGTAACTACTGAATTCTGAAACACAGAACTGTGTGCAACTGATGATATGTAGGATTATCAAAGTGACGGAGCCTTATTGTTAAAAAGTGGCACCTGTACACAATGTTCAGGGAGTCAAATGAAAACGATTTATGCCTTCTTTCACACGAATCTGTAGCATTTTATCTAGCACATTTTTTTTCAGTATTCTTAAGTAAGATATATTAAATGTGACTAGTGGTTCTCAGAGTCTCCAGAAATTGTTAGAATAATTTGAAATAATCTGCATCACACCAGTGGCAGGTGTTGCTCTGGGCCAAATTATTGCAGGCCAGATGGCTAGACTGAAAACCTGTCCATCGTCGTCCCTAGGAAAATTGTTGCAAACCAGTACAACGTGTAATAAATGTCATATCATTGTGCCAGACACCAAAGAAATTCCGTAATATCATTCTTTCGGATCACTACCTAAAGGCTATGGCCATGGGCAACATTCGGACTGTAAATCAACAAGCAAATTGAGAGATTCACCTTAAGGCTCAATTTCTTCTCCACTATTACAGTCGGGTAAACATTGTAACTTTGGACACTGAACCAGTCAGGCTTACAGTCATGTTTGATTTTAAATCAACTGTATATTATATACCGAAGAAAATAAATTACCAGATTATTGTTGCCAGTGCACAGATTTGCTTTTTCGGTGCTCATGGAACTTGTAGCGCTAGATGTCTACATACTGTCCGTCACAAGTCTTAGGAGACACAAAACTTCACACAATGCTGATTATGTCTATTACTTCAATGTCTTCTGTGCTAGCACATTAGTGGCACTGTGTTTAACACATTCACATTTATGAATGGGGCAAAGGATATCCACCTCCACAATACAAAAAATGAGCCAGTAATTCATTTTCACACATAATAATCTGCCGACTGGTTTGGTTGGCTTTCACACTGCACTTTGTTAAACAGACCAAACCTTATGAATAATGTCATGTGGTTGGACAGAATGTGGGTGGGGAAATCTGTCCCCATCTGCTGGCATAGCCACCTAATGGGGACACAAACAATGGAGCAGCACCACATTTATGCAGTCTTGGCATTGCCTTTACTTTGATACCTTTGGTAATCTTTATTCATTTTCACAGAACCAAGTAGTGTGATATTTGACTCCAGTATGGCATTTAAAGCGCGTTGCAGAATCAAAAGAGGAGTAACCTATAACACAACAGCAGCCGGCTTACACTGGCTCACCTCTGATTGCTGCTTTAATACCACCCTTCGAGGCGAACCAGAGTTGCATCAAAAAGCATATACACACACACACAAACACGCAAACACGCAAAAACAACTCTGACCTGGTGGTGGTGGTTTTGGAGACTTTTTGATAGTGACTTGCCCCATCAAGATGTCTGAATTACACAGTATTTATTTATTTATTTATTTATTTATTTATTTTTATTCCCCCTCTCATCTGGGAAACCAAATCACGATGCCTGCATCCATTGTCAGAAACAATCCACACTAAGATCAGGATCTGGAGAGTTTATGATCTCACAGCCCCAATGACAGCTGCGGTAGCTTCAGAATCATAAAAATTGAACTGATAATGGGTAATTAGCAGACAAGTTATCAATTTTTTTAACAGAAAGACTGATTAGTCTTTTTGGAAGTGGTCCTCCTCAAAATTTTTTTTTTTTTTTGGTTTTTCTGTCATTGTCAAGGAGCATATGGGCCACCGGAGATAGTCTTTCTCACTTGTCGGAAACATGTGAACGTGTTTATGGCGAAAGAGGCAAAGGGGGTAGTTGCAGGATGCAGTCACTGAGCCCCGGCCGTCAGCTCACATGATGAATGAATCAGTTTCACATCAGTCTGATGCTGCGCAGCTATAATTGGATTATTTACACAGCATAGAGGTAAATGGGGTCTGACCATCTTAACCCCAGGTGGGCGCTGGACTTCTACTCTCAGGCCATTGGACTCTGACCTACAGTCAATATCCTTATGCTCTGCTAGTTATCCTTAGCTAGTCAGTTAACACTGCTGTAGCACATTTCTGTTTGGCAGCTTGCAGAAACTTTTGTTCAGAGCGGTGTGCGATGAGAACATTCTGCTTTTTTTAAAAAATAATCCTATATCATCCTATGTGAGCCTACAAATAATTGAAATACTATATAATGACTGTGACGAGACTCTGTTGCAAATAAGTAGCCTTTCTTTTGTCTTATTTAAGCTGAGACTTCTGCATCATAAAGCCCATGATCCATACAGATGTTTGAGTTGCAGACTCTGATCACAGAACTATATACCAACTTACTTTTCAGATTGTCCTTTTAGTTTATTTCTATTTTTTTTTTTTTTTTCTGATTTTTAAGACATTGAAATGCAGAGACAAATACTTTTCTAGATAACTATCATTGTTTTGAATCTTCCAAGCTAAATTTAGTGTCTCCCTGCTGCTGATGTGTAACTCAAACAGCATGTGGAGGAAGTGCAAGTGACTCTATCTACAGCAGGAGATAGTTTTCTTGTCCCCTGACAACGAGAGCCAGCACCAGGATAGAGACTGACTGTTGCGAGTGTGGGACATATTTCTTTACAGCGGAGGAGCCTGTGTAACATCATCTCATACAGGTGAATCTAGGCAATTAGAAATGCAGTTCCCTCGTATCAAAGTCTTGGCAGAAGACAGATTATTTTTGGCATGTAGCATTTTTTGTTTTATTTCAGCCTGTAAACATTTTAATAGAGGAGGGTTTTTAACTTTGGATAAATATGTAAATTTCTACAAGGGCTGTTTTTGGTTATTGCTTCTATGATGCTTTTATGAGTGATTTTGAAAATGAACAGAGCTATTGCAGATGAAATAGAAAAGATTTGAAGAACTAAATAAGGGTACAAACCACATGAATCATCTCACCTCATGCTGATCATTAGTAAAAGTGTGCATGCTACCCTTCCTCACCCCCTGTGTATTTATTTGGATGGAAAAGAAAACTTGTGCTGTCCAGTGAAGTACATACACTACCTATCTTTTTTCATACTGCATAAATTCTCTGGAAAATTCCACAAGATTGTTTTTTATTAGGGTAAAGTTCCCAGGAGCTGCACAGCCCATAAAAAGCGAACAAGATAAAAGAGCAGGGAGGAATAGGAAGGGATGAAAGCTGTAAAAAAATTCCATATTATCTTGTGAAAAGCTATGTTCTCTACTCTAGCTTATTATATTTACCTTAATTATTCTGAAGGACAGAGCTAGAGTGGGAGTAATCTGAACTCCCAGCAAGTTATCCCAAACACACTCAGTCCTAGTTCAGATACTTTTTTCTTTTGTGTTACAACAAACATTTATTCCCCTCGTGGCAAGAAAAGGGCCCTGGACTTGGACATAAATTGAATACGCTGTCATACAAAGACTACCTGATTCAACCCCTCCTCCTGCCCTCTGTGTTGCTTATCTAAGAATTGCACCACAAGTCCAGAGACTCATAAAAGAAGAAGCAAAGAGACACTGAAATATCTCAACCTTGCAAATGTAAACGAACTGAGGTATTCATTGCACATTTTATAGGCTGTCCAAAGAATTCTGTCCTCTCAGGACTTCTGAGACTTTTGTGCTCTAGATCAATTTGCACAATTAAAAGCACACATACAATCCTCCCATGTATAAAAGCAAATGCAAACACACACAACTGGGCCTATACACTCACACAGACTCACACACTTGCACAATAAATAAATTGTTAAATAAATGGGCTTTAGTTTGCCCAGTTCATGGATCAGTTTTTGCTGCTTAGTTCTAAGAACCATCTGGGTCTCTCCTTTCACTCTGCTCTGTGGAGCATAGATGCTCCTTTTGTGGTGTGCTCCAAATCTTAACAAGCAGTTAAAATATTTACTGAGGTGTTTTTTCTTTTCCCCCCAACAACCACATTTTCCTCCCTTGTTTCTTTTTTTTTATTATCATTATTATTATTTATATCTTTTCAAAGGGAAAAAATGGAGATGTCCATTAAATGTGATTGATTGGGCTTAAAAATGGCCATTATTACCATTAAGCCCCACATGTCAGCTGCTGCTTTTGTGCCGGCTGTATTTCTAAGCTAACCAGTGATCCATGAGCGCAGACAGGAGGGGGAAGAATGTAATGCTTTGAAAGAAATGCCCATTTCTCTATGGATCCTTCACTTGATTAAAAATACAGCTGCAGACACTAGCATACAAGAGGCAGAAAGAGTCAAAGAAAGAGGAATTAGAAGAAAAGAGAAAGTTAAAGCAGAGAGGAAAAAGGGGAAAGCCCTGATGCTATAAGAAAAAGAACTCTGAATAAGAAACTGTTGCTTTCCTCAGAAAAGACTAATAGCTGCATATAGGGGGTGGGGATGTGCACGTGTTTAACAGTATGCACATGTACGTGGCAACCTGTGTTTCCAGCACATGGTAATCAAAATTTGTGGAATGTGGGGAGGGGGCTGGTGTGAATCTGTTTACTGTTGTTGTTACTTAACAACAAGTTGTCTGCCTCCTGCATTCATTTGCTATTCACCATCTATTGAAAAATTTGAGAAAACAACCATTAAAACTGAAGTCTGAAGTGAGTGCATTTCACACATGGTGCTCTCACAAAAGTGTCCTTTTTATTTACATTTAACATTCAAATTGATTTAGTTTGAATAAAAAATAAACAGCAATAACAATATATTAAAAAAAACCACTATATTTTTTCAGATTGTTAAAACGTTGATAGTGGTGTGTGATTCATTTACAGCCTGTATGACAACAGTATTTTAGATGTCATGATTGGCTGCTGCTGGCATCTCAATTGTGTGTTTAGATGATATGAGTAAGACATGACCTCATGAAGATATAAACAACATAACCTCATAGTTGTGTGATTCAGTGAGTCATCACAGTCACACAGGGGTGTTTGGATTTGATTTCCTCTGAATTGAAAGTATTTAAAAGCTTTTTGTAGGCTGTCTTTTAGCTATCCAGAGGATGAAGCCTACTCAGAAATATGTTTTGGGGCATTGTTAAAAAGCAGGAAATAGCAGTTTCACCATTCCACTTACAAACAAGGAAGGAGGACAGAAGCCAGAAAAAATGGGCAGAGGCAGCTTAATGACTTGTTACATGACTCCTCAATTTAATTTTGCACATTTTGTGAGGCACTGTTAATAGATTCTTTATTGAATGCGTGTGCCTGGGAGAGAAGCTTTAAGACTGTGCAGTTATAATTTGCATATTCCTACAGGTGGTTTATTTGGAACTCGGCTTGTAATCAGAGCACTGATTGAAGCCTGCAGTCTGTGAAGCATCACCTTTATCTCCTGTAACACAGAGGTAATTCTTTGGTGCTGGATGACATGATCCATTGACTCAGAGCCACAAGAGACACCAAAGTGACAGTGGCACTAGGGCTCAAAAGCAGAAGTCATCACTCATCAATGCACAGCAGCTCCAGCCATTAATTTACTGTGTGGGAGGGAAATGTCCGCCTCCAAGAGAATATTGACTTTTTATGAGTGATAAAACTGGCCTACCAATTGCAGACATTTTGTCTGACGAGTGACCGATCTGCTCAGTGTCAGTGTCATGTTTTTTTTTGTTTTCCATTGTTCGCTAGATGGCACAGGATATGCTGCTGTCTGTCTCACTATATTTTCATAACTTTAGAGCCGTGTTGATACAGTCTGCTGCGGAGGATAGAGAACACGAGAACATGCGCAGGGTCTGGAAAACATGACCTCACACACGCTGCGGAGAGGGAAGATTCCCAGAGGTCAAAGTACTGTTGTTCCTCAGAGGGGAAGTAAACCGACGGTCCCCGAAGCCATTTAGTGACCTCGCCAGGCAACATATCGACCAGAGGGCAATCTCCTCAAGACGTCCACCAGCAGCCCGGCACTAGCTCGGCTGCTTAGAAAAAGGGTGCATTTAATGCAGAGCCTCTGGTCTCTGAAGGTGTACTTGTACTATGAGCCAACATGGCTATCAGTGACTAATGGAAGTTCATGCTGAATCCCAGTGTTTTGCTGTCAATTGCTACAGCAAGTGGCATACCATGCAACATATCTGTTACATGTAGTATGATCCCTCAGTTTTTATCATGGGCTCTTTGTTCAGTTTATTTTAGAAGCTAAATTGATTTTTCATCCTCAAGAAGCTAAATGCGATCAACATTTTGGCCACGTCATAACCATTTCTTAAAATGATCACTTGTAATGAGCAATTTGTGAAACGTCACGATGGAATGCAAACTCTTGATGACACAGTGTGTCAGTGATGACCATCCAATTGTCAACTCTTTTTCTGTCTCCCTTCTGGAGGTGCTTTGTCTCTGAGCTCTTCTGAAATAAGTCATCTCTTCTGCCTCCTTTATCTCCTCCCAACCGTCCCTTTTTTGCTCTCTCTAGCCATCACTCTCTTCCTGTTCTAAGTGATGGTGCATTTGTTCTGTAGGGCGGACGCCACGTGGGCCCCCTTTTATAGCTCTGCGCCGTTTGTTTTATTTATCTGACAGGCGTCCCCCCGTATTGTCCCAGGTTATCAGCGCTCTCCTGCAGATCGCATTACCGCCTGTGTGAGGCTCTGACCCATCTCAGGGTTCACCTCTAAATCTGATTCTTATCATTACCTCCGTGATAAATAGACAGGGCTTAGGAGGAGATTATTCCACTCGTCCCGTTCCCCTTTTCCCACTGTCGACGGTGTGCTCCATCCGGCCCTGAGCTGTCATCCCAGTCTCAATCAGGAGGAAGGCAAATACTCAACTCTGTTCCTTTAAAGATTTGGTGACTTTAGAAAGAAAATAAATAAAAAGGGCTACCGCTGTTCCCATGTGAATGGTCTCTTATCTGCAGTGGGCGTCCTTAAAACCCTCTTCCCACTCTGCTTCGCTCCTCCGAGAGTTAGTCAGCACATCGTCATACTGACAACTGAGCTCCTCCATCGATTTTTCACACGGTTCTTATCTGGGGCAATAGTTTTAGAAAGTTTTTTTTTTTTTGTTGTTTTTTTTCTTAATGAAAGTGGTGTCATTTCAGATGTAATATATGCATCTGCCATTCTTCTCTACTGCAAATAAAAGTCCCGCTATGGTCTTGTTTTCTGTGATTTTGCCTCTATTGTGCTATTTTGTTGCTTTCTTCCATTTAACTTTTATGGATTAAGCATGCACCAACCACTTCAGCCTGTATAACAATGTTGAACTGCAATCAATGTGTGCCCCAGCCCTTTTTTGTTTTGCCCAAATCTAATTCTGATATCTAGTGCTGTTTCATAAGAATGAGTGAATAGTGCCCTTCCTTAACTATTTTGGGATCTCTGCTTCCTTTACTTTTTTCACACATTTTTTGTATGATTTAATAAAAAGAATGATCTGGTTCACTAGACGTACTACCGTTTGTGGTTTAGTGACAGGACAGATCGCTATTGCAATGAGTCATAAATGTATGTTTTCCTTGTCTTAAAGAGCCGATGTGACACACAGTGCATGCATGATTCAATTTTGAGCAAATATTTTGTGTGTAAAATGTATTCATGGCCATTTTAGCATATAGACAAATGGTAACACTTCTCATCTGCAGTTTATGAGTCTATATGTCTCATTATCTTTTCCACAGGCAACGGACATACTCACTGGTCAGTCATGTGACCATTCAGCTCTGCTGGCTTTGATTGATGCTCACTAACAGCCAATCTTGCCGTCCACCATGGGGAAATATAGAATTCATTATTTAGTTTCCCATGTGGGGTCAAAGGTTAAACTGAAACAATGATAAAATGGGGTAAAGCTTTGCTTTGGACCATGGATGGGGGAAGAAAGACCTCACGCTAACATTAGCAGCTGGCTCCTCTCACCTATAACATGTGGACAGTTTTAATAGCAGTCGGTTGTAAGAAGAGCACGACTGGGTGATGGAGGACACTAATCTTAGTCCTGGGTCACAATATCTAACCCAGGTTCACAATCTTTAAGTAAACATTTCCAAGGATGAACACATTTAACTGCATTCGTCAGTATGAGATTTCACAGCTGTCATCACGCAAACTGAAGATGGTATGGACTCACACTTGCTGTGAAGTAGAGTCAATTGATTATTGTTTATTGTTTTAGAAATGCATCTATCTCATAATCAAATTGTATGTCTCATATTTATATGAGATTTATCAG
>KV751341.1:8859106-8894282 GCA_001698575.1 Mola mola | reverse complement strand
TGTTCTTGGTCCTTGGAGAAATAAAGAAAGGAAACCATCGATGGCAACATGTGGCCATCATGGAGGAACATCCATAAAATAGATCATGGCAAGGAGAAAATGGATAAGAGCTTGAGGCAAGAAAGATCCAATCCATTGAGCAGGGAATCATTGCTGGCTGCTAAACTAAAGTCCACTGAGTGTGGGAATGTTTAATATATCTGCATGGATGCCAGACGCTCAAAGATTGTGTAAAGGCCAGTGTTATTTTCAGCCTGTATTTGGGAAAATCGATACAAATTCAGTTCTTATTCACATATAATTTTTTAAAGCTGCAATGTGCATGTGTAAGCAATCAAAAGTATGAACCCACAAACTATAAGCATATTAAGTCAACTTTCAAAGCAGAGAAATGGTGTAGTGTCAGAAAAAACAAAAAGAAAAAAATCATAGCTTACATCCAGCCTGACAAAATAGGTGGAAACAGGGGAGCTGCACCGAACAATAAGCTACTGCTTCTCTTAGTTTTTTGTGTGTGTAACTGTGTGGATGTTTGGAAAAGCTATAACTTTTGCTTTCTAATGTCAACACATCAGTTGTTTTCTCACTTTGAAAGTCTTTGTATCCACTGAGTCTTAATGAAGCCAATGTTTGGAAGTTGGATTATTCAGAATCGTCAGACGAAGAGCTCCTGATAATTAGCTGTATTTTGGATTTGGCGTGAACACCAACTCAGCACTCAGCGTCCTCTATATCTTGGCACCATCGACTAACAACACATTTAATTACTTACAGCACATATATAAATACATATAGAGAGAAATATTATATGCTGATGCATTGATTTATAGATGTTATGTTAAAAGTGTTTTCAAATGTCGGACTCAGTCTTGATTACTATAATGCACAAACAAAAATAGCCGTGCCAGCTTCCTTAAGTTTGCATACAGTATTGCACTGTTAACACCAGTATGCTTTGTGTTAGCCCAAAGTCAATACACCATCTGTTTTTAGAATTCTGCATCCGATGGTGTAAAGAAGATTCTTTAGTAAAATCACATGGGACACCCCGGATAAAACTAAATCTAATGAATAAACTGTCAGTTTTGAATTAGGATGTAGTCGTATGGTTGTTGGCACTGGAGTCCCACAGGGCTTCGATTGAATAAGAAGTGTTTGTGTGTGTAATTTCATCATATTACAGTGTGTCATTTTGACGGCAGAGGCATGTCATCGCGGGACAGCTAATTGGATTTGCTGGCAGACTGTGGTGCTGCGCAGCTACCATGTGTCTGCCAGGATGGTGATGACACATCATGCTGGAGTGCAACATGTCAGCCCCGGCCCCACAAATTTCATACGACTGGTAAATTTGTCACCCTCACATTACACCACCATTGCCGCAACTGTATTTTGAGCTTGATTCATCATTCCATCTGAGAGCATATTTTAAACCACATTTTTTAAATTCTGTCAAAGTGCTTCAACATGATAAATAACCTTGAATGTGTCTGTGAATCATTAAAATTGACACAAAAAAACAGTGAAAAACAGGCTTTTTATATTTTGGAGCCCAGTTAAAAAGTCGACACGAGATTGGACTCCTGATGCAGCTGTTAATAGATGAAGTCTTTGGAGGCACTGGCCTTGGGTGAAAGCAGCTCTGGCAGAACACAGTGATTTTTTGTGTTCACCACTTGGCCTGGTCTTTTCACTGACAAATAGGAAAGAGGAATAAATGTTGCTGTGAAGTTTTCCCGAACATTGCTCAGATTCAATATGTACCGTATATAATAACTTACTTAAAAGCATTCCTTTCTTGTACACTTCACGCCATGCCTACCCACCATGCACTGCAAAGGCTTCCCAGAGCTAGAGGGCTGGTATTAGAGCTGGTAAAACTTTTTTTTGGTGGTTTTGTTAATCCTGATATTAGGACAGTTTGTTTTTTCTGGATGGTTTTGCACTCATAGTTGACAAGAACAGCTAGACCAAAAGACTCACTCTTCACACAGCCCAGAAGAAACAGGGAACATATTGTTTTTGGGACACAAGCTTTGGGTGAGAAAGATTTTTTCTATAAAGAGTCTCTGCAGCAAACACAGCTGATTAATTCAGCACTCCAACCCCCCGCCCCTGAAAATGATTCCTCCCACAGCACAGGAGCACTTGGGCATGTTTAGCGCAAATGTAATTACGGCCTCGGTGAGCGGCCGGCTTTTTAAAGAACCCCTTCTCCTCTTCTCTCACTTCAATACCTGATGATGTCATGGCCCTTTGTGGGGTCGCAGAAACTCCTCAAATCAACTGCCACTCATGACCTTTTCTTTCATTTTTCTTCTCTCCCCCTTTGCCCAGTTCTTTTCTCCTCTTTTTCTTTCTTTGGTTCATAACTGAGGTTCCCTTTATGGCTTGATCAAGCAGCTCCCCCCTCCTCCTGTTGGCTCGCTTCGCTTTCGGAGACACTTTATGAGAAATGCATGCCGCTGTTTAAATGTATTGATAGTGCTCATAGACATCCCATTCTTTTGTCTTCCTGGCCTGTTGAAGTTTTAAAAGTTCCAGAAAAACAGAAAAAAAAACATGGCACACAGCATTGTGCTCACATTCCCACCTCTAAACATGTCTACATGACTACATACATGTTGCAGTTTGAGAGACCAGAGTAATGCTGCTTGGAAATGTCACCCATTTTATTGCCACTCACAGTGGCAGAAAGGAATGTAATCTGGCAAACAAATGTTGTGACAGACAGCTTGTCTGGAGGATTTTATGGCTCGTCTGTACTGGTTGGTACACTAGCCCCCCTCAACAGTTAATGCTGCATGGGAAGGTGCATTTACTTATGTTGAACACATTTTAAAGTCATTTACTCATTTCCCTCATCTAGCTTTTCAGGGTTTGTGAATCTAAATAAAGATTGAGTGATGGACAATTTCAAAAGAGCAAAGCCAATCATGGCTAGTACTAATCCCGGAGTCACGTTCTACACACATGACTAACAAGTTAATGGAAATGTGTTTCTTTCGTTATGAGATGAGCAGCCAAAGAGCAAATGTAGCCAGATTTGAGCTCTGTCAACAAACTTTAGAGATGAGTACCCTCTAGTTTTTTGACACATAGTTTTAAAGTCATAAGACCAAGATAATTAAAAAGTGAATCCAACTGATTCTATTTCATATGTTAAACTATTTTGTTTGGAAAGCAGGAAAGCAGCAATAGATGGGGACTCACATCCCTATATTTTTTTCATAAACCCTACAAAATCTTTCTTGCAATGAAGTAACATTGATTACACAATTTATTTAAACATGAGAGTTTTATTGTCAAAAGTTTGAACATGTACTCCTCTGCTCCTCATGTTACTAGCAGAAAATAGAACATTCACGTATTCAGATAAGGTAAAACAAGTGTTCATTAAACCCACAGTCGGGAAAGTCCACATTACAGCAGCTCCAGTTCACAACAAAAAAGAGCCACAGCAATAAGAAAATGGCTTAGATTGAATTAGAAATTTAAAAAAAAAGATAATAATAACATTAAGAGTATATACATTTATACACTTTATATCGCACAGTTTATACAGCTGAAAAAAATCTTACTCTCACTTAATGGCAGTATTTTCTGATTGGGGTGTGTTTTACTCTGCAAGTTGCAGACTTTACTGACAAAACTGCATGCTTGAAACTGGCAATACAGTGGACCAGTCTTGTTACAAATTGTGATGTCTGGAAACTTAAATAGCAAAGACATGTGGTGCAGAAGGCTGAGAAAAACACAGAACATTTAAAATGTTGAAATTACATGGAAATGATGTGATTGTAAATTGATTGTTTTTATGCCACTGGAGAATATATTAAAGACTGAAAAACATCAGTTTTGGGATTCTTCTAGTGTAGCATGGCTTGGTCGGTGTTAGGGTCAGGGAGAGAGAACATCAACTCTGTACGTGTGCAGAGATTATGAAAAGAGTACCAAGTCCTCACCATTGGTTTTTCTTATTGTTTTTTAAGGTGCATGATTTCTCAAAGAGCCCCTCTGTTGTTTGGTTGCTACGCAGCATTTACATCACCTCTTGGACAACACAAAGCAAATGAACCAAGGCAGAATCACTGAAAATACATGAATGTTTCCTCCCCCAGTGGGGACGTTTCAGTGGCATACACACAGTTTATGTCTAATAATGGTTGTCAGTGTGGGAGAGAAATAGGGGAGGCATTCATTTGTCCTTTGGCCTGATTTTCTATCTCCTCCATGCTTCTCTCTTCATGTCTCCCCATCCAAGTAATTACAGCACACTTAAATGCCTAATTGGCTTTACTCCTTATTAGCAATACAATTATACAGGCCTTGGGATTCTCATGTGTGCAGCCATCTGTAAAGAGGAGACACCATTGAGTTCTATCCATAATTCAAACCATAGTTATTCTTCCGCTGGCAGGCCAGGCCTTTGTGAGTATTGAACGGTTCTTATTCTGGCTAGCACGTACCTCTCTCTGCCGTCTTTTGATCATTACCTCACTTTTGTCCTGAATAACAGAAACCTGACAGATAACACAAACCAGTGTTATTCATATGTTACCAGTGCATATCTGGCATTAAATTTAGGCAAATATGAAACTAAAACTCTAAAGAAAAATGTCTCTCACTATTCATATGCAATGTGTTACAGACCTGTTGCAGCGTATCATTTGTACAGTAGCTAAGCTACCAGTTTCTTAACTCACAGTTTGCATCGGCGTAAATGTTCTTGAAAATTAAAAATTAAAAGCAAAATGCTTCACATATTGTATGCATGCACATGTGTATATTAGCATTAATTTTCCCTCCATTCCACCTGCTATAAAAGCCAAATAAATATGTTAAGTAACAACCATGAACTATAATCTCAGTAACAGTCGCTTCAATCCCCACACAGGAAGTACAGATGTCACCTTGACAGTGGTAAGTTCATGTGATCTGAGGGAGCTCTCTGAACTTAAGCACATGTGATGGATGGATTAACTCAGCTAGGTATATTAGAGCACGCCATTGCAAAGCTTCATTATCTTTGGCCATATCTGCACACTGTGGAACCCTTGTGTCTGCCTTGGGTGTCCGCTGTGATAATACAGGTCTGATAGTATCTAATGACAAGGCAGACACCCTGGTTCCTGATGCCATTATCAAAAGTGGCCTCATCAATCAGACAGCGGCGTGACAGGGGGATATGTGTGTGATGACAGGAGAGATCAGTGATGAGAGGCTGGACCGGTGGAAAAGGGTGGGATTATAGGTGGTGGGAGTGCAAGCAGGAAAAGCGTAAAGTCTGTGGCTGTGATGAAGCGGCCCACCTTTTACCTCTGATGACCTGGTAAGAGGTGGTCTTATTGTGGGGCTGTGGCAGAGAGTAGGAGAGCGACCCATCAGTCAGTTTACATGGTCAGATAAATTACTTCTCATCTGTCCAGCCACAGACGCCCACCTAATGTGGTCAGTGTGCTTCTTAGTTTCAATAATCTCTAGTTGACAAAACTACAGTTGTGCACGTTGTCAATTGAGACTAATGTAGGAATTCTTAATTTCCATTTTATATTTTTAATTATATATATTTTGTAATTAGGGGCAGCAGTGAAAAACAGGCATGAATTGTTTCATTCAATTGCCAAACCCCATAATCCTGTATTCGTTCAGTTACAGGGCATATTGCAAGCTAACTCAAAGGCACACTTGTGTCGCTCAAGCACAGGAAATTTCCAAGATGCTGAATGAACCCTCGAGCACTGTGGAGGAAGGGGCTGAGTTTACGCTCTTGCGGATTAACACGTTTGCAAATTCTAACTCTCTCCATCTGACATCTGTGTGTGAGAATAAAAGCTGAGAAACCCTTTGACAACAACATTTTTCACATGATCAGTGCCGAATGAAAAAGTGCCTTTGAAAGGCAGTGAAGCCCAGGAAAATTGATTGTTGACCACACAACAACCATCGTATTGCTGCTGTCAGGCCTGCATGGCATGAGGAATTCCTTTGGGAAACAGATTAATAGTTCATTTTCATGGCAGTTGCACTGAGAATGAGAGAGAGAGTGGGGGGTGGGGGGGAAAAAAAAAGAGACAAAAAAAACACAGGTCTTTCATGAAATGGTCTTCTTTTAGTATGAATATATGTTCCTGTTATAAATTCAGATGTTTAGTAAATAATACAAGAATGTATTGTATGCATTCCCACTTGGGTTGCTTGGAATAGACATTTTGTTTGTCCAATATACATTATCATCCAGAATGTGCTCTCAACGAAGTTTAAGAGTACTGCTGCCCCATCCTTGCATTCCTATAATCTCCTGTTTTATTTCATCAGGGAGTTGTTGCAGGAACAATGGTCTTTCTTTTCAGAAATGTTTGCATGCATACCTTTGCTGAATATATTTGAATTAGGATGGGTCAAAAAAAAATCATGTTTATGCCTGCACCAAAATGACAAGTTCATTGTCTTTCTCTGAATTTATCAACCTGTGGGAAAACATATCAGGGTGAAATTTTCACATATATTGAGGTATATTTATGTGTTCGTTTTAATACTATCCACATATTAATGAATAGCACACACTAGAAAATATTTTGGAGCCATACAGAAGAATTGAATTCTGTGAAGAGTCTGAGTATTTCATAATTATTAAATGATGAGGTTTTTTTGAGGTGGTTTCTTTTCTTTTAAATTCAACTGGATTTAAGGAATTTTGCAGCAGCACCAAATTGTTTGTCGATAATCTGTTTGGTCAAGAGGGCAGAAACAGCACATTCTTTTAACAGTTGTGCTAAGTATTCACTTGCAGCTAGAACATTAGTCCTTATTTGTTGCCTGTGTCACACTTTATAGCCTTAGGAACACACTCAACAAACACTAACAAATGACTTTCACCGGCTACCACAGATAAGCCTACGGTAAGCGGCGCAAACTTTTGCCTTTTTCCAAAGTTTTAACTCAGGTAATTGTTGTAAGTGCAGGTATCAATCAGAGCTCTTGCCATTTACAGTAAATTATCGCCTACATTAGGTCCGTTGACTTATGTTAGAGCAGGTGGAGACACTGTAAACATTAACTTTGTGAGATGGTGTGTGTTGCCGGGGACCGGATGAGCATGTGTGTGCATACACCTTGTTAGCTTGTATCTATGCACGGCCATAGCTTTGGAGCCAGACAGAGGTTGGCTCCTCAATAGATCAATGCCTTGCTAATGGCATATGATGCTGCGGCGGGCTCAAAATGGGCCATGTAAAAGAGTGACATTATCGATTATGCGCAACGAGTCGTGTGGCCTCCAAACACCTGCGATTTTAATGGCACACTTACTTTTTCATGTTGTGAGAATAAATCACAACGTAGCTGCGCTGCGCTGGATTAGAGAGCTGATCAGTGTGTGGCAGAGTGCTCCATCACTTTTTATATAGTGTTAATAATGTCAGATGTATGTGGAGAAGAGTGGGCTCAGAGGTCTATGAGGAGAAGACCGGACAGAGTGTCGCACTGGGAGACAGACGCCTCCATTGAGCTTTCTGGCATTCCTCCACAGACTCAGACAGCAACTGTGGTGGATCTGTATAATCTCCGTGCGACACAGCATACAATCTGTCTGCTCCGCTGCTCTGAATAGCGCTAAATTTGATCCCAGCAAACATTCGTCAAGACATATGCTTTTATTCTTGCCATCAGAGAGGTTAATGGGATTAATTCACAATTTCAATCACACTGAAATGTAGCTATAAATAATTCATGTTCTCAAAGGAAAGCAAGACTTCTGGTCATTAATTCTTTGAAATGATTTTCACTCTCTTCTCTTTGATCAATCAGTTCCGTGAAAAAAAAAACAAAAAACATATTGAAATGTGTTGGGGAAATAAAGAAAATCAAACGGGTGTGATTTTAGAGTCTTTGAACAGTTCCACTTGTGCTCCTCTTGGGGTTTAATACTCTGTGCAGGCAGATCATCCTAGGACACACTTCTGCCAGAGCTATTCTAGCACACCTTCCAGGAAATGCGATTAATCTGGTCGGCATTACTAAGAAGAATTGCTTTTGCAAGCATGCGGTTGACATGACTGAAGAAGAAATTAAGCTAATCATTAACATTTTTTTTTTCTTTTTCAAAAGCATCTGCAACAAATCCATATTTTTTCAAAATATTGTTCTCCCTGCCCTATCAAAAGAAAAGCAAAAACAAACAAAAAAAAAAAATCAAAAACATCACTACAGTTTAAATCATCTTAGGTGAACAACAGGTAGTAAGCAACACTGTACAATGATTACAACCCCTTGGAGTGATAACATGTAATCCACCAGGACCTATCTCTGCAGGCACTTAAAGACTTTGACCCCTTGCACTGCCTTGCAATGTGGTTAATGCAGATTACAATGGTCTGACTACTGAGAGCCCTCCTTGCAGCTGCTCCCACCTCTCCCAGTCTACACGGCTGTAATTTAGCAGGCTGGGACGCCTGCTTCCCCCTGCAGGCTTTTTAGCAAAGTCAATAGATATACAAAAAAACTTTGTTAAGATGACAGAAAATAATAATTAAGAAAGATAAAGCCCTTTAGAGCAACAACTCTTGGAGTGAGATGAAGAATACGGGAGGGTGTGTGCACTGAGAGGAATCAAACAGGTAGCTCACTTAGTCAGACCAGAGTTGGCACCTGCACTCTTCCGTCCCCTCACTGCCAGTGGCCTCATTAAGGAGGGGGTCGCTTAAGGAGGAACAACTTCCATCACGTGATGGCAGTGTTTTATGAAAAAACAGAAAAATTCTGAAAGAGTGCTTTAAACCCTGAAACAGTTAAATTGATGCAAACCATGGTGCCTACCGTTACTTTCATTGGTAAAGGTCACTTTTGGTACCTTCGTAGAGTCAGGAAAGGGGCTGAATAGCAACGCAACGTTATTTTGGACAGTCTCCAAGCCACAGGATTTATTATGCCATGTCAGTGAAGCTCTCTGTATTGAATATATTTGCTCTAAACTAATTGACCAGTATGGTGAGAGGCATTGAATTAGGCAAATGGGCTCAGGATGTGAAGTTGGACTTGATTTATTACTTTGAATGCAGCTCACATCAATGGCTCAGCTCCCCAAAACCATGCATTTCCCAGCTGAAATCATTGTTATGCTTAAGAAAAGAGAGATTATGTGGACTTAATGAGTTTCAGTGGTTGAATGTGTTTGCGTGCCATTCAGGGGCAAAATCATATTTAATGGCTGACACTCAGTTCATGGCAGGTCCTCCTTTTTCTCAGTGGCAGGTCACCTTCGTCACCGGGAAGGCCCTTTCAGAGGGGAGGGCCAAAGATAGGGCCCTACATTCATGAAAAGAGGAACACAAATGCTGCGCATGAGAAATGAAATGGGAGAAAAAAAGCAGTTGATTTGCACAGCGTTACAGCTCAGCTTAGGGTTGGCTATAGCCCCCAGCCTGCTGACCTCGCTGTGCCAGACTGGGACTTCACTTGCTCTATTGTTTCTGCTATTCTAGAGGAGCACTAATTTCATTTCAGTCTCGACAGACCAGTTGCCCTGGTGTCTAGGTGAAAAATGTCGCAGATCTCTAATAAATTAAGATGTTCTGTTTCTTTTGTCTTAAAACAAATTCCTCAAACTCAAAGGCCACAGTTATATTTTCACAACTGAAATCGCATTCATTTGCAAATCAACCCCCTTGCAATTAATTCTCTGAGAGTAAAATTCTAAGAGGCTGACTAAAGTAAAGGCCTTGGCCTGACAGCATTGCCTTAAATTCTTGTTTTCACTAAAGTTCTGCCTTTTTGTTTGTTAAACTCACTCCTCACAATAACCAGCTTTGCCCCGTTTTCCTTCAATATTTTACTAACAGAAAATGGTTCAAAAGGGAGGTAGTGAGTAAAAAAATAAGATTAACGTTGGGTATTCGCCATGTCTTGTAATGTACCGGATTTGATTGATTGTGACGTAATGAAAAATTCACTCAGTTGCTCATATACACATTTGCAAACCATTGTCAATGCAACTGCTGTATTTTGACCCACTGCCAATAATGGTATGCTGTTATTAGGAACAATGCATTACATGGACCAGAATGAGATTAACAATCATTGGTTTACACAAGAAAAAAGGTCGTCCCAGCTTATTCCAGTTTAATAAGCACTGAATCCACTTTATTGTTTATTCACTACTAATATGCAGTAGCTACAATCAATAAGCTCTCATTTCAATATAAAACCAATTATTGAAATTGCTAAAGCTGAAGAAATTAGTGTGGAAATGGATCCCCATGCAATTATCTTTTGCCCATATATACTGGCTATAAGAGCAGTCTGTATAGTATATTCATAACACATATGGATTTTTTTTTTATTTAATTTTTTATTTTCTAACATCTCTGGTGCATTATTTTGCTTATTAAGTCATATCTGTCCAGGTATAAACTGTATTTAATTGAAGAACTTCAGGTGAAGTGAATGGCTAGACACTCTGAGACACATATATTGAGCGGAAAAATGCTTCAACATTCTCCATAGAATATGAAATCCTGTTAAGTATCTCTAATCACCTGGATAGATTTTTTAGATCATCGCCAGTTAGAGAGATATAAGGGAGACAGAGAGACATCCTTACTCTGTAAGAAAGCATCCATATGGTGTAAATGTTGAGCTGGTGCAAATCCCTGCAGCTTAGCTGCAGCGCACTCTGGCAGGGAAGGTCAGAAGCAAGTGCATCTGACTTAAACATATGTTCCTTTTTTTCTGCCATGTATATTTCTGAGCTGATGGCACGCATGGGTGAAGTATAATGCTTGGTGATAAGATTATGTAGAAAACCACAAACTTGAGCTTTATGTTATGTTACATATTGATAATGACGCTTGTGTTGCATCATTGTTATGAAAAATCAGCTAAAGCTGAACGTCACTGCTCGCAAAATTATTTTTAGTTGTTAAAACAGTCGTGATAGAATAGTTGTCATGGGTATCAATACTTTTTCTTTAATTTATTGAGGGTGCAGTTCAGCAGCTCCATAAAAGCAAGATCTTAAAGTGTTATTATCTCAGAATTTACTTAAGTCGAAATTAAATCCCTTAAAGTACCTTCAAGCCATTCCCAAAGGAATTTACATAACACTGATTTAGTCTATCGCCACCAGATATATCTTTCTCTGCTCTATTGGAATTGAAAAACTGGAGTCAGTGACAACACTCTCACGTCGGCCCATTGGTCATGTGTTTTGAATGATTTTCCAGAACAGATGGGAGTAGCACCTGTAGCAGCTGAGCAGGCTTTAATGTGGACATCAGGCTACATGTTGGAACACCATCAGCTCATGTCCAGCTCGTCATTTCTCAATGATTTGTCGTGGCTCCATCAACAACAGGCATCAGGGGGAGATGCACAAAGATCTTATGGATGGAAGCAATGCAAAGTGACATAAATTCTAAATCTCAAAAGTTGGGGAGGGTAACACACAAGACCTTCACCCAGATGACTGGAGTTTGTGTCCTGTTTGAAACCAACTGTCACACTTCATTTCCTAAACTCTTTGTGCCTGAACTTAACCAGACATCACTACTGTATGGTGCCTAAACAGTGTTTGTGTAATTATTGACACTGGTAGAGGAGGGAGACTGAAATTTCACACTGCAGGTTTAAGGAGCAACAAGGATGTGTTGTGTGTCAACCCTTGAATTACATCCTTTCATCGGCTTTGATTTCAATTGTATGTATTAAATTCATTTTGTGTTCTGTTTGACAGTGCAGTACATTCATTGCCTTATACTCCACTACTAAGGGGTAATGAACCTCCTAATCCTCCTATACTTTCAGTATAAAGTTCCTATCACCAAATAATCGTCTAACACCATATGAAACCAATTTCCAGCACCAGAATCAGAGCTGCATATGACAATTTTTGTAAGTTTGTGAATCGCTCACTTGAGGGTTGAACCTCTTTCCAGCTCTTTTATTTCCCCCCATTTCCACAAAACTAACTAACACACAATGCCATAAAGCCTTCGAAGAAGAGCTGTGTGAATGAGTATGACATTACTTCCATTTGGATGTTCCATCTGGATGGAACTACATAAACACTCTTAAGGCAAAATTCTTTGGACTAAATGCACAGAATACTTTTGCCTCTGAGGTCCTCTCATTCAAAACATAATGCAAACTGTAGGAAATATGGGAGTTGTCTTCACTGTTGAAAAAAACCACCATTGCTGATGAAAATCTACCAGAATGAGTCTGGCAAGTGTATAACTCAACACAATGTATTACGTGAATGTTACATATGATATCTTTGAATAAAGAAAAGAGATACAAGAAGAGGAACTGTAGTGCGTGTGTGTGTGGTTGCTGGTGCTGGTGGGGAGGACCTAGTTGTTTCAGTATTTCGTCATAGTGAAGAGATCAGTGTGGGTTTAGAGGGCTGTGACATTTGGACAGAGATGGGTGGAACAACATTAGGTAGTGGTTTACACAAACATTAAAAACACGTCAGTTTACTTGGAGGAAAAAAAAATTAAACAAATAAAAAATAAATAAAGTTTATTTAGGAAGACACCCAGACAATATTCCTTAATCCTACACTATGTTTAGTCATAATAAGAAGTAATCAACAAGACTTTAAGGCCTGAGATTGAGTTAAAATATATATTAAAAAAAATGAGGACTGCTCTTCTTTCTCCTAATCCCCCATTCTGCACTTGTTCTTGTATTTTGCCAAACCTCTTTAAAGCACACAGTAGTCACCCTGGTCCTGAAGGCTCTGCCCCTAATTACAGAGCAGCTGTAATTACAGAACCTGGATGGAGAAAGAAAGAAAGGAAAACCTAAATCCAGCCGTTGTAAATTTAGATGACTGCCTTCTGATGATACATGTTTTTTTCAGCACTGAGAGGTGCAAATAATCCCATCAAAGTGAACAATAGCTACACACCTGCCTCCTACACTTCTGTCCAATTACATTCAACTAAACATTAGAGCTTCCTAACTCCTTGCCCTAGACATTGCCTTAACATTATTTAAACACTTAAGTGCCCTCAAATGATGAAGTTCTAAAACTACACTGCTCTTAATAAGCAGCGGAGAGATAGACCTGCAAAATTTAGCAATGGTTGCTGTTTTTGATTACAAAAACAAGAGAATGTGGACATAATGATCCTTGTCATAAGGACTGAGTGGATGTTGCCTTTTGCCTATACATTCAAGCTTTCACATTTGCTTTTATAAACACATCCTGTCACAGTAAAAAACCCTGCTACTCGGAATGTTTTATTCTGGCTGTCATATTACAGGTTTATTGGACAGAAACAGTTGATTTGCATATGTTGCTTTTCAAACTTTGTTAACAGTAACACATTTCAGTGCAAGTGACAGCCATAGATTGAAACACACATCCTCTGTATCTTTTATTCTTTTTTGTGTGCTGATCAAAATGAGATTTTCTTTCCATAGAGCTCTGTGCAAATTATTTAGAACTTACTTATTTTGCAGATACTGTATAACCATCACAGCTCAAAGATTGACATGGTTTTGGTTGTGATCTTAGAATAAAATCACAGGTCAAACTTTAAACAAATCATTAAATGTTTTAAAATATAAAGCAGCAATGTCACATCAATCATCTCCGTCGTCTGTGTGTCATATTATTTATAAGATGGTCATTTGCATCATGGGGAGGAGTGTTAGTGTTAATGAGATGACCTCAGGGGTCAAAGGTTAAGCTCTCTTCCAGTTGAGTTGTCCACACAGCAGGGCCATTGTGTTTAGGGAGGCAGTCAGAGAAGTTGAGTGTGTGAGTGTGTGTCACAGAAAAAGACTTTATTTATGTTCATGTGTGCTTATATATGTGGTTATGTGTGAATATGTGTGTGTGTGTGTGTGTGTGTGTGTTTGCACTGAGGTACGGCTCACCAGGACAAAATGTGCCACTTAGAAAGATCCTAGAGGCCAGTGAGGCGGCATCCACCCACTCAAGTGTTCCTCAGATCTCCCACCACAACCACAGTCATACACAGAAACTGATGAAATGATGCCTATAACTCTCAGAAAGTTTGATATTTAATTTCATTCATGCTCATTTTCTCACATTGGACAAGTAACTTATGTATGTCCCATAAATCTTTCTTGATTATGTTGTAGTATTTCATGGTGTGGTGGTCTTATTTGGATTGTCATCTGGATCAAATCTGGTTCAGACTGTCTTTTGACTTTTGAGCTTTGAGACATGCCAGCTGACTCAAATGCTCAACCCCTGAACCTGCACGCACACGCAGATGAAGGTAAACACACAAACGTTTGCATGATGTCTTACACTTAAAGAGCACAAACAAACTTGTAGTTTTGTATCTTGTCTTCATCCACAGACGGCCATAAAACCTGTAAACAAGGTGAGTGTGTATGAGTGGTCTAGTCAGGGTAAGTCATCTCTTACCCCGGGGTGTATAATAAATAGCTTGTTCTCGTCCTTGTTTTACACCCAAAGTCATCCAGTGTCAGTGTAGGTCAAATTCAGTCACTCTGAACCTCGATAAGGTGCATGATTTTAATTTCAATGATTTCAAGAATTGATGTAGTATTTGTATCGATTTAAGCTTTGCTGACAATCAATCCATAATTTATGTTTTGTTTTTTTGTTTTTTTGTTAGTCGTATTAGCTGATCATCCTTCTTTCTTCTGTCCTCTTTTGTGTGCATGTTGCTCATATTTTCTTTGCTGCTAGTGAAGCCCACTGTCATGGCTGTGGGCCTGTGCACACTCCCCTGTCCCTCTGATACCTGCAGGCTACCAGGATTTATATTATACTTATATTGCTCATGTTTCTTGTCTGTGAATACTCCTTTTACACATCTGCATTTGAAGTGAGCGCCACTGCACTGTCATGTCCTGCTCCAAGCGCTCGCTGCTCATTTCACTGTGCATCCTATATTATAGCTGGCAACACGGCTGATGTTCAATGCCCACCACCAGACGCAGCGCCTCATTGACAGCACTATGGTTCACTGCCCATACACCCAGCAAGATACACTTCACATCACTTTCACAGGTACAAAGTGCATCTGCCCACTTTTCTTCACGTCAACATTGCCAGTTTATTCATCAAAGGCTGCTGGAGAGAAACGTTTGACCACAGAAGACTCTGTTGTACTGTCAACTATTATGCTGTCCGACAAAAAAAGAGCTGAAAAGTTTAGTGTTCTAATTAACTTTTTTAAAGGGTTTACATGTGTGTGTGTCTATGGATGCACATGTGTGCATTTTATAGGTGCTGAAGGTTAAAGTGCTTAGGCTGTGTAGAATCCATTGAACACAGATGTGTTAGAAGTCTTGCAATCTTGTGATACCTTCTCCATTTCACAAGTGAGAAGCTATCGACAGGCAGAACTCATATTGAGGGCAATCATCACACAATCTGCCCTACTAGAAAAGAAAAAGGTTTTGAAAAAGAAAAAAAAAGCATGACTCGGCATGCTGTTCTGCTCCAGCTCTGATTTAAGAAAGTCTCGATGGGCGCTCTGGCACATTAATTTCATAGCTCTATGAATTTACTGCTGAGGCTTCAGGCTAAAAGGGACTTTTCAAACAAAGGTCAAAGTTAAAGGATTTAAGTAGGTCTGGGTTGTGTATCACAGCTGGAAATGAGGTCCTGGGATTTTTAGAACTTTATGGGCCTGTTGTGGGACATATACTGTGCATTGTGGCAGAATATTCCGCTGAAGAACAGGTTAAAAGACGAAGGGACAAGTTAAGGGGGCTTGCCCTTCATGTAAAGAGCTTTAATGGCAGAGCCAATTATTCTGGCAACATTGCAAACAGGCAAGAGATATACTATACCATCAGAGTAAACAGGTAATCACAATGGTCTGAAGCATTTGTTTCACGAAAAAAGTGTGTTCCACCATAAATGGCACATAAATTTATTGAGTGCATATATTTGCTTTTCACTGCACCCAAAAACTATAAACTCAGACCCACCCACATTCAGACAAACAAGGCCATAGTGTTTTTGTAGGTTTAACAGTGTATTGTTTCTGTGTCAGCCAGAAGCCAGTGTGTGTAACTGTTTCTGTCATGGCTGACAATTTGATAGTTTTTCACACTTTGGTTTGCCAAGGCTTCCCATTTTTCCCCACTCCCCATTTCCGCACTAAAGCCAACTGAGGTTTACGAATATTGAGTCCTAATCCTTGGGCCTCAGACAGCAGGGCTTGCTGTGTGGTGTTCAACAAATGACTGAGTGTTCATGAGTGAAATTAGTTCAGGGAGGCCTCTGTTTCCTCTCTGTGTTGATATAGGGGGCACATAAAAAGCTGCATAAATGTGAAGCCCCAGTCTGTGAGTACCCCAGTGAGTAGGACAGCCAGTGCCATAAAGATGAAGGCTCAGTGTATTATTTGAATACATTTAAGATTTCTTTTATATGCTTCATAATGCTCAAATGGGTTTAAATCGCTCTCATGAGTAGAGCAAACAAACAGGAAGAAAGAAAGAAAGAAATCCCTGTACAAAACATGATCTTCGAGCAAAGCACAGTGTTTAATCTGTCACAGAGGTGCAAACTGTGATTATATTGAAGAGCTCTGAGTTATGAACAAAAGTTATGGTTTACTAATCTCCTAAACCTACATCATTTTTATCATCATAAAATGGATGGCATACTCTCTCTGGACCCAATTATAAAGTAACATTGCAACTGCAAAGTATGTACATCCCATTGAATTAATTCCCAACATAATACGGTGTTTAATTGTTATTTAATTGTTTTCAAACCGATGCTTAGCTTTTTAATCGTTTAATCTTCTTTAATAATTCTTTTTTTTTTTTAATGTCAACTTTTATATTTCCATACAAAGTGTTTGAAATGAGCCCAGTATTGCTGAACTTGTGTTTTTTACCCACAGATTGACTGAGTAAACAGATTTTCGCCCCCTTAATGTTAGTAATACACATGTACAAAAAAACACGTTCAAACAGATAAAAATAGCAATTGTCCCTTATGTAGCTTACAGACACTGAAACGATTTTTCAGGACTCAGGAACAAAACATGATCCGCTGATTCCATCTTGGCTGTTAAAGAGCATTTCAGCACAGATGCCCAGATCTTACACATTAATACACACCACCACCTTTGCAGACGGCTCCAACAGATGTTTCTGAGAGACCCGGCTCCTCTTTCTCACTCCCCCATGTCAGACCATCTGTGGATTTTTTGTTTTGATCTTTTTGTTATTTGTTTGATTTCAGGCCTGGGATTCATGGCAAAGTTGCACACCGGAGGAGGGGAGTTATGATGTTTTTTGTCGTCTTCTAATACTGTATGTCCTGGACAATGTGTGCTCCAAAAAAATAAATATTCATCTATGTGCAGACTTTGTTCCCAGCCAGGCGCTGTGTGGTGTGCAGTGTGTTTCTGTTTCTGGATCAGGCCCAGCTCCAGCCCCATTATCTCTCTGTGTCTTTGTATGTGCTGATTTATTTCAACAGTTCTCTTTCGGCCAAGCGCTGGGTGCCTCCTCTTTGTCAGCTCCTGTGTGAACGCAGAAGCCTTTGACCACCTTTGACAGTGTGAATATTTTAGTTCCTTTTAATATGCAGCCTGAACTTTTATGTAAAGATGAGGAGCGGGGGTGATGAGGGGTGTGATGGGAGGGAAGAGAGGGGGAGGGTTTTGGGGGGTTGACGGGGTAGTCGGTAGGAATTTGACATTGATGGTATGAAGCATCAGTCAGAGTGAATGGGAAAAAAAACAAAAAAAAACTTTAAATCTGACAAAATTCAGTAAACTTTCTGTCTTTCATGTGTGTTTGGTATTTGTAACAAATTCCTCCAGAGGTACACACAGACCTGTTGACTGAACATTTTCTTCTCTGGCCTTAATAACACGCAGCAGGTGCAGAAGGATTATTTCATGCCAAATGGTAAGAGTGTTACACAAACTTGCAATTACAACAAGGCTTAAAGTATAATTGCTATGTGATGTTGGGTTGGTTGAGCCTTATCCAGGAAAAGGAAGATAGGGAGGCACAGCTGATGTACAGTGCGGCGTTAAAAGCTCCAGTACTTTTTTTTTAATAAAGTTCTCTTCAGCCCCTTTTTTTGGGGGGGGGTTTAGTGAGTTTTTTTCATTGTCAAATCCTACGCATTAACTCAACATGTTACTAGAAATGGATAAGGGCAAAATTGAATTTCCCAGAATCATGTATTTATCTATTCTTGTGCCATTACTCAAATATAAAAAACAAAACAAAAATTATCCTGATGGTGTTTTCTCAGAGTTTGACCTCACAAACACAGTGATGAAATCAAAGTTCAGCAATTGGGTATTTTGATTTCTAGGAAGTGCTAGTAGTCCAGCCTGTCACTAAGCTGCAGTCTGGGGGCAACGGCAGCGCTCATCCCATCCATTATTATTCTGACAGTGTTTGCTCAGCCTTGCTGACATATGTTTCACAACTTGAGACAGTTGTGTTTTAATCTGCCCGACACTTTAAGATGTGGACACGGTCACCAGTTGGATTTATTAATCCAGCTGGTGTTTTTTGATGCCCCCTATGCCCTCCTCCCTCATCAATCCCGTTTCTTCTGGCCTTCAGTCCTTAATGTCGACTTCAGCACCAAACCTGTGATCACTCCTGTAGTTCCAGGCAGTTAAAATCAAAGCAACATCCTATGTGATGTCTACACAGCGCCTGATGCAATGAGCTGCAGGTACTGTAACTGTCAGGATGTCCACAGAAGACTGATGTCATTCCTTACAAATAGGACAGAGATCAGAAAGATTTATTTTAACTGCATTGTAACTCGCAGTTACAGTTTTAACAAGTGTGTCCATTTTAGTCTGGAACCTTGATTCAGGTACTTTGCTCTAGCTTCCCTGGTAAGTGTGCAAACATGAGCTGATGTAACTGTTTGACTTGTCAGCCCACTACTAGCATGACTTTGGCTCCAACAGGACAAACAATAATACAGACAGATACAGTGGAGGTTATAGAGAGATAATCAGAAGACCTCTGAAGACAGACATCATGAACATCGGAGGGAGTGAGGTCAAGATTTGTATGAGAAGCGGGGGTTGGGGGGGGTTGGTTGTGTCATGGCAGGGGTAAGCCAATGGAGCGGAGAGGCCCTCATGCCCCCGCTGATCACAACAGGGGATTAATTATGTCAGCATAATAAGTACAAATGGTGATTTGAACGTGGAATTAGCCCCCTGAGCAGAGGCTGCTTGCAGCGCGCAATGGAGAGGAAGAGTGGGTGGTAATGGAGGGGGGGAGCGGGGGGGATTGTCCCAGTTTGGCCCAGTCTGTCTGTGCAGGCACAGGGGTGAAATCTCGGGTGGGGTGGCTTGTTGTCTGCTGGACTGGCAGTCTGACAAAAATGACTGTCTGGGTGGGTGGGGGGTGGGGTGTCTTGGTCTGTCATTTCTGTTATGATTTGCATGGGTGTCAGTCTGGCAGAATGACACGACTGAGCCGGAGGCCATTCAAAGTCACACTGATCTCCAAGAGTTCTCTATCTCACCCTGTGTTTAGTTACACGTTGGGACTCTCTGCCACGGTCAGATTTTGGATTTATGACTGCAAAAATTCACTACGCACATTGATTTGCACAGAATTCTATAACCTCCCGCCCAGAAAAATAATTCAGCAAGTATTTCCTGTTTTGTTGTGGGTGAGGAATCCAAGCTTTGTTTATTGCTCTGTTTCTGATCCAGGTCATGATGCCCCACTTCTCAGCCCAGAGGCAACATGACCAGCAGTATACAGCGTTCATCCTCAGCCTCCCTGTTGTAATAGCTGCTGTCCCTGCTGGCTCTTTGCCTTTAGCAATTTCCTTGGCCAGCTCTGTGTCAATGCCACACATTGTCAATGAAAAAAATGCAAACAAGCATGTTGGGCCAGACTGGAAAATATGAAGGGAATACAACATAGCTTAGCCTAAATTATTGTTGTTTAAGATTTTCTTAGAAAGACTAAGACTGTGTGACCATACAGCAGCAGAAGCATATCTACAAAGTATGCAACTATTTTATTTTTATTCATAATGCTCACCATACCTGATCTGGCAGCCTGTATTTTGAGTTATGAAACAATCAAAATTGTTAAGGCTTTAAGTTGTTCTTACTGAATGAATGGGACTTTGAGAGGCCTCCAGCTTAGCTACAGTTTTGTCCTGCTGCCACTGAGACTGACATCCATGCAAATCATAAGAGAAATGACAGACTAAGCCAACCGACAACTGCAACCTGTGACCAACATATTTACACATAAAAAGGATTCACAGGAAACAATGCAACATTTAATCCAGTTTGTGTTTTTGTAGCATTGTTGTCAGCCACTCTCTGTTAAATTTTAACCATCTGCAGCAGCATCAGAGCTATATTATGTCATGCCTGACTGGACATGTCTCACTTTTTGCAATAAATGACTTGCAAAACGTGGACAGGCTTTAATTGTGAAGTACTCACACAATGTTTTTGTCACAAAGGTTGTTATTGAATGACTTCCTTATTACAAATAGATAAATGTGTTGGATTTTGAGTGTTATTCCTGGTTTATCAAATATTGACTTTAGTTCGGTAGGTCGAGTTGGCCACCAACCCAAAGCATCAGTATCTGAGTGCACGGGAGTCCCATAGTGTCAGCACTTGAAAACCTATGAATAAGACCCAACAACTATGTTATTTAACTATGTTTAGTAATAACTGCTTATGTGCTTGCTGTCCCTAGACTTCTTTTAGTATTACAAGTGCTCTTCTTGTCCAGAAAAGTAACTATAAGCGTTGCCAAATCAAAGAGAATTATATATATTATCCAAAAAGTTTAAACATTCAAACAATGTATTTAATTCTAAACTTGTGTCCTTTAAAGCCACTACTAACAGCAGATGCTGGAGATCTTTGCAAAGATATCAAAACCTGCAGAGAATGGATTAGGCCGAGTTTTTTTTTCAATAGATATATACAAGTACATACTTAAAAATGAGCATTTCCCTGCCACTGTTCTTGACCATGCACATATATTGCAGGGCTCTTGTCTTGCCAAACATACTTACTGTAAATGTTAAATACCAGAAGAGCAGGACCCAAGAGCCAACTTCCTTAGAGTAAGTCAGTGAAGCTTTTCCCAGCTACATCTAAATGATTCCTCCTCTGTGGTGGGGGAGGGGTGTCATATGCGGACTCAGGCCCTATAAATCGCTGCTCCACGATGAGCACTCTGCATATGAGTTATGGAGCTGAGAGTGGCAGCCAGTTAAAGCGGCCGCTCGTAAACATGTGGCATGGACGCCCTGACTGTGCTGTCCATTTTCATATTTCATCAGTTATTAGACCAGGAGTGCTGAGTTATATCTCCAGCAGGCTCTCATTAAGGATGGCCGGATACGTACAGTTTCTGGCAATTATTTATCTGATTGTTTTTCTGTTGTAATGTTTGGCATTTAGAAATCATTTGAATTTTCGATTGATTTGTAATAGAGGTGTTGATTTGAAAGTGCTTTAAAGAATAGATATACAGTACATCATATGTAGTTTTATTGGTATTTTTGAGAAAGAAAATCACAAATGCTCTGATGATGTTTTGGCTATAGGAGTTGTTGATGAGGAAATAGTGTGGGACATTTTCTCAGTTACCATGGGAAAAGGGCCGATCTTATGATTTGTAAATTTGCTAAAGATGCCGAAATATATACTTTAGTATTGCAATACAAATACTTGAGGTAGCACAAACCCGTGCAAGTATTTGGATAAGAAACAGGGTTTTAGCAAATAAACAAATGGGTTTTGAACAAATGGGACACAGATTCCATCTCAAATTCTAGAGAACATAAAAAGCTGAACACTACAGCACATGAAAAAAACTGAGACAATGGACTGCAGAGGAAATGTGTTGCCAGCTCACATAGTTACATTCAAACCAGTTATGATTAGTTCTTCCTTCTTTATTTTGATGTTACCTTGATGTTTTAGATTAGAGATTTATACTGATTCAACTACTCTGTTATACTGCACATGACTGAAACATTTACACTGTTGTAATTTTCACCATAAACGAGTAATATACTATAAATCATTTTAAACTTCTAATCGGCATTTTGGTGTGACCAAGCCCAAAAAACAGCTTATAGTAATGTGTGGTCAAGTCAGTGTATTAGCGTTCGTGAAATCCCTCAGCCTTGGGGTTCATATGTTACCTGATAACATATGGACATTTGGTAAATGAGCTCGGGAAAGCTCACAGTTTACATGAAATTTTAGGAAAAAAAGTACGATTTCCTTTATCCACAGCAACAACTTCAACTTGCTTGTTCTGTCTGACAAAATTTGCAAAAACTTGCAGCAAATACTAACATGTTTAAAACCCGAAAACTTGAAAAATTATAAGGTTTTATGCAAACCAAACCTGTTCAAATGTGCTTCTTGAACCTCTGCTCCCACATTTATGAGGAGAGTTACCATTCACCACAGCACAGAAACTACACAGCTTATTTTGCATCAATAATCCCACATCAATATGAGCGCGGTGTGCTGCTGGGTGCCCCCTGGCTGGCTAGCCATGACTGATGATGCATACTGACTCACCCCCCGCCCCCCCCCTAAGTGAGTAAGGTTCCATGTCACTTACTGGAACACGATCTCCACAAACACAATGGAGGTCTCTCACAAACAGACACACAAGTGCACAATCACACATGTAAATCTTGCAGGCCCTCACTAATGACTCAGAGGGTGGTTTTCCTCTCTACATCCCCATACCTTCCCATCAACACTCCCTGAAACCCAAAATAACCTCCAGCGTGCATTGGACCAGGTGTTCTTTAAAAACACTGTAAAGGTTTAGAATAACATGTGAACATTCATAGTCAAAGTTGTCATCGCCCTGATCAAGGAGGAGCCTTTTGTATTTGCAGACATAAGAGATGATGTCAGCTTCACTAGTATTATGTGACAACACTTGACAGAAATATCATTTAATCTTAATGGACAAAAGTTGCCCAAATAATGAAACTAGATCATCACATTAGGGACTTTATTTCCTAACTTTCTTAAACAGCACATACTGTAATCAGTAGACAAATATTGATGGACATCTGACTCTGGGCCTTCGATCACATATCTCTACTGCCAAGAAAGTGAACTAGCTTCTGATCTCAGTTAATCCGAGTGAATTTTTTGGCAATGATTGTGCTTTAGAGGATGTCTGTGTTACATGAATACAGTTCTGTAAGGAGAATTATAGTCACTGAGTGCTCACTGGGACAAAAATGTGGTATCAAAATGCCTCTTGCTGAGCCTCTTAACAAAGACCCACATTGTGCTTGTGAGAGAAGAATTTACAGTATGGCTATTTCCTCTTATTGACACCCTTGGCAAGTCTAATATTTACAGAAATGTTATGGTTTGACAACCCTCAATTAAACTTGTCATAACAGATCCCATCCACTGGCGAGACAGGATGCAAAGAATGATGTCAGCTTGGCGGAGAGGAGAGCGGTGGCACGGAGGCATGTAAATAGCTGTTGTCAGATCATCTGTAGGACGTCGAGCGTGCCATGTCATCAGGATCTGTGCAAGAAATTTGACCTGGTTAATTGGTGTTGCTGGTGATAACAGATGATTACCCAACACTGGATGGCACACTGAAACATGCCGCTCACTTACAGAAGAGACACACACCGCAACCACAGACAAAACAAACACAGTGCCAGCAACAGTGTAGCAGCATTATGAGTTTATCTCTTCTCCTCGGTAGCATACTATGCTGTCAGTTTGTAGGTTAATAAAGCAGAAAAGTTTTTTAAACAAATACTCCGTGGCACAAAAATGGACCAACTATACTAATAAATAAAGACATCTGAGCGATCAGATGTGAAACTCAACCTCTTATGAAATAGCATTTTGTCCTAGACTATCAATCTGTCCATTTCACTGCTTTGAAGTTGATCCACATTGGAGAAAAAAAAGCAGAGCTCATTGAAATAGAACGCGGGGGAGAGAGGGAAGAGAAAGAAATCTCTTTGCAATACATGTCTGAATTATTACAGGGATGTAAGTAAGCATGTAACCCTAGCCAAAGATGTGAAGTGCTCTTGGAGTCTTTGTAAATGGATCTAGTCAGAGGTGAAGAGAAAACAAGTCTGACCCCGTGCACTCTGCGCTAGGGAGGTCAGCATGTCTGTTTGGTTTTCTGAGTCTGGACCATGTGCTCTGTTTGAAAAGGGGATGGGCCATTCTGACGTCGTAAATTACAAGGCAGGCATGGTTCGCGGAGCCAGCCAGTATGTACACTGCGTCTGTGTTTGTTCCTCAGTTTGTGCAGACATGTGTAAATGTGTAAGTGATGGCAAAGGTGGTCCCTCTGAACCTGCTCACGCACCGACTACATCTGGTCTCAGAGTACTGGCTTGAGTGAGCTTCTCCAACCCTCCATACAGTCCTCCTAGCCTCAAGCGAACAGAGGTCGAGTCTAACTCTAAAGCCGTCTGATTCACAAATATGATTCAAAATGGAGATGATGGGGCCCCTTAAATGCCATTTACCAGGCCCTGGCATGGTGGTAATTGAAAATGTCAGTAAAAGTGCTTAGGAGAAATTCCAGCAGGATTATCGCCCCAGTAACATCGACAGAGAGAGAGGTTGTCTCTAGAGAGCACAAAAGAACTTGTCTCAATATCATAAAACCTGTAGTGTTCCCCTGTTTTTTTTAATGAAACTGCTGCTATGCCATTCCTGGGTTGGGGAGTTAGAGAAACATCTTGTTTTTTTTTGTGGGAGTTGGTGATGTGTGTGTCTGTGGTGGAGATGATGTGGTGGCGGTGGTGATAGTGGTGGTGGTGGAGGGGGGCAGTCCCCCTCCCTCTCTTTTTTTCGAGAGCCAGTGTTGTCGGTGCATCATATAAAAGAAGATATACAAGCAATTCACATGCAAATGTTGAGGGTGATTTAGAAAAAGAGGGGGAGAAAGGGGAAATGTGCTATTGAAAGCCAGTGGAGGAACGGGTGAAGGGGGAGTGGGATGAGGAAGGGTAGGGGGGCCGCATTAAGCATTGGCTAGGGAGGTGTGAGGTGGCGACACTGTGAAACAGAGAGACATTTGTGTAATCTGGCTTTATGTATCACCACTTCTGAATAATAACATGAAAAAAGAGACTTACCTCATCTGCCTGGTAGAGCCAAGGCATAAATAAAAGGGCAGAACAATGGAATTACTATTACCCCAGCCACTGCGCCGAAGCTACATCACCAGTATTCTTTGGAGCCACTGGCAAGAAGATTAATGTTTTGTTAAATATCAGTGTGGGAGCATGTGAAGAGGGGAGCGAGGAGGAGGAGGACGGGGTTGCTTACCGAGTCTTCTAAACTTAGTCAGGCCTGGCCCTCTTTGTAATTATGGTGTGTTGCTACGGCTGCGTCCCACACTCTCCCTTCCTAAGTGTTAGATCGGCGTTGTTATGGTACCAGATGCATGTATTTGTCGAGAGGATTATGGGTAATGTTCCATGGCGTCTGAATGGATATGTGTACCTTGCTGCGTTCTGTTTTCATGATGCATTCCTTTGCTTGCAGCCTTCATGGCTAAATGTTCTATGTTGATGACTAAATGCACTGAGACTGGCTACTCTCTGTCAGTGTGCTCAGTTGTCTCTCGCCATCATTAGCCTGTCTTCACCCAACCCACATATAAACAGATGGTGTGTTAAATATAAGTTGGTCCTACTTGTTCAACAAGTAATCAAAAATTAAAGATGATGTAATCTAATTGATCCTTACTATGTTCATGGAATCATCATTTCCATCACAGCCAACAATACATAGCCTACATTTGAAAAGGACGCAGCAGTTTCCTAATTCACTGAAAATATCATTAAAAATAAATATGGATTATATTTAAAGAGTCCAACGACGTGTTCCTCATCTGATTGTAAAGACCTTGAAGAGCATTACTGCATTTATGCGACAGTTACTTGTCAAAGGAAAAGGTGAAAAAAAAATAAAAAAATTAAATATAAATAAAAGTCAGTATTATTTATATAGCACCAATTCACAACAAATGTTATTACATGATGCTTAGCATGTAGGAAGGACAAAAAAAAGAACAGTAATTTAGATTTGCATGTCTTTTGCAATCAAAAGTATTTCGTAAGCCAGATGTGAGTTACTCGGGCAAGACAAATGTCCGAAAAATCTTCAGCATTGCGTAAGGTAAGGGACATATTGAAAATGTCTGTCACTTAAGTAAATGGCACACATATCACTGGGAAATGTAAGCCATTTATAATCAGTTCTACTCTTGGAACCCTTTGGTTTAGCTATGAGCCAGAAATCTAGCATTATACTAGCAAGATTTAAATTAATTAACATTGTGTTCAATGGGTAAACAGTAAATATTATGTGACAGAATGCATAGTAAGATGACTGACCAGTGTTCCAGCCATATCCTTGTCCTTAGACCAATTTCAGGATTTTGACTAACAAATGAAATATGATGATTACTGTCAGCTAGAAATAGAGGACATTAAAGATGTTATGGATATTCACTATACTCAGATTCATCATGATTAAGCAAAATTTGATTACACTGGAGCTCTGAGACACATGACTTTAGAGTTATGAAGAATGATTTGATGTGGGAGGAACTGAGTTTGGTTAAGATAAAACTGAATCTGATGGAACGTTATGCCCCCCCCTCATATCCAAATAATATCATAAAAAGAAAATTACACAGACATCAAGAACTGTCAGCGATAGAGGCTTCTGTCCTTGGTACCATTGAAATACAACAGCTATGATCAAATTTCTAATAATCAAGATGAGGTATTCAATATGGCAATTTCCTTTATTTTTTTCTTTTCTTTTCTTTGTTTTTAACTTAATTTTCCTTCAGCAGCAAAAAAACAAATAAACAGTTTTTTTCTTGTTTTTTCTGTGAAAACAGGATTCATATTTTTCCTCTTCTGAAACATAGAAATGATACCGAATAAAATAACCACACAAACTGACATGCTCACAAACAGTCATGTCATTTTTAATAGCGCTTGCCTGTGTGAGTGCAAGGGACCATTCTAACTGTTGTGTTAGTGACAGGACCATAATTAGGAGGTGGAAAATATATTTTTAATACTACATAAACTAATAAATCTATGGCCACTGTAGCATTTATGTCAGGGGCTGTGATCTAGGGTGATAGGCATGTCCAGACACAACTGCCCTCCCTCCTGAGCCTTGGCTCTTTTCTCTGTGGCGTGTATGGAAGAAACACAAGGTCAGAGGTGAACCTGGATGCACGACAATGGGCTGACAGGCTCAGTTGCTAAGGGGATAGGTGACAGGGTGGCACGGACGCGGGGTGACAAGGTGATGGCATGAGGTGACAGAAAAGTTACCAGGTGAGGATGGAGGTGAGTGACGGCATCTGACCGACTCACCCAAATCACTCCACTCTCTCTCTTCTTCGTTGTCTGTCTTTCTTACTGTCATCCTTCCTTTTTCTGTACTCCTAGCTGGTTCTAGTTTCAGCAGCAATCACACGCAGTCAAACCTTTGAACTCTACTTATCTCACTCTGACAGTATGAGTGGGAGCTTTTTTGAGTGTATGTGTGTGTGCGCATGAACCTCTGAAACATTGAGTTTTACTTACAAATGTTACATGCTAAATCTCATGTTTGGCTGCTTTTACTTCCAATCTTCATACACCTCTGACACCATTTTCTGTGCACATGTGTGTGTGTTTTTTGTGTATGTGTTTTTCATAGAAGTTAACATCCTCCCTGTTTGCTCTCCTAGCTCTGAGTCACAGCTGTGACGTGCTGAAACAGCTGAGGGGGAGGTGCGAATACACACTCCCATTGGCAGTTGAGGAGATCCAGGGGGAGGAAATGAAAGGTACTCCCCTCATTTCATACACCAGCAACCTTACACACTGACTCAGCAACTAACCAATGGCAGTTTGTGTCCCTGTGTGTATGTGTATGGAAAGCAAATGACTATATGTGCATGGAAAAGCATTGATGGATGCCTTCAAAGAATAACTTTGAATCAATGCATAAATTGGGATCAGCGATGCACGATCTGTAGCGGAGCAGTGTGTGTTCTCAGAGTGTCATTCTTCAACGGGGTACGGAAAAGAGTTTGACCTGTGTGGCCCCTCACATACCCAACGTCTTGTTCGGTGCAGCTCCTCCTCACAAGGGAGGTGAGGGGAGACACAAAAGCAGCACTCATTGACTGGGTTAATAAGTATTCTGCCTTGGTCCTAGGCAGATGCTCTTTACCTCCTAATACACTGTCTGTGTGTTCCCATCTTCAAAGCAGCACAGTGACCTCATGTCTGCCTCACACAGCTTTTGTAAACTAATGAATGACAGGGGTTCGGAAGTCGGCAGCCTGGTCGAAACCGGGCAGAGCCATGTGTGGGAGTGTGCATCTTTCTGTGTATTTGCACATATATCTTGTGGCCACTCTGCCCACTCAAGCGTTCACATCTCACCTGCCTTGTGTGTGTGTGTGTGTATGTAGAGCAGAACAGAAAGGTCCTAAACAGGTAGGTGTGTGTTGGTAATGCTCACCTTTTCCTTTGAGTCCTAAACTGCTTGTCATTGTGCACTCTGGATTGTTGCATTGGCAAAAACTGACCTTTTTTTTTTTTTTTTTTTTTTAATGTAGGCCCTGCAACTGAACAGCCCCCCTCTTTTTAATAACCAGGAAATTATCTGTGAAAAACTTTAAAATAAAGCAAATTACATGATTTAATTTTAGATGTTTTATTACTTGAAGTAGCTGAATAAAACAAAATATTGTAGAAAAATGTGCAGGACATAAGTCATATACAATTTGTACAAAATGTAATCAGTTTTGCACTGCTGGCCACTTGATTAGTGTATTATTACTTTTAAGAAATACTTGCCTCACTCCATTTGCTTTCTCAGCCTTTGATCCAAGGAGGATCAAGATATGTCAGCCATGGATGAACTCATCATCCAGATGTTCACATCCCACGTCATTGTTTCCCATTCCCCCCAGTGTTTATTTTGTATACAAACTCTCTTTAATGTGTAGTTCCTGCTAGTTTGGGGGACAGGGCTAAATATGCACAACTGTTAAACTTTTCTGACATAAAAAGATTGATAAAGCCATATCATTAGGGACAAAATCTCACAAAATGGTTAATACTAGTCTTGCATCATAATGTCAATATTAAACATCTGGCAGAGAGATCTCCTCAGCTATGGCAGCCTTCAGAGGCTCTTTTGTTATTATCCTTTATTAACCAAAAATAATGGAATTTCCCTTTTAAAGTGGCAGCCAGAGAACATTTCACATGTTGTGGTGAAACAGTGATCTTTGTGGAAAGGGTAATCATAGATTAGTGTTCACAATTTGACGGTGGTGGAATTTTAGGGACCTGTGGTAACGTTAACTTTTGCTGTATTTCAATGGCTCTAAAGGGGGGGCACACTATATAAAGTTCAACATTTGATTTCAACTCAGAGAGGTGAGAATAGCATACACATCTGAGCCACTCATTACCTCTATAAAACAGTACTGTCCTTGCTTAGACCACCTGTTAAACCTCTGATTTTGTGTCATTAGATGGAAAATTTAGGAAAACTCTCAGATTTCATAACAACCATGTCAAATATGTTAGTAAACAATAACCATTTTTAAAGATTTTTCTTTTATTGAATTTGGCTAAATTGATAAATTATAAATTATAGTCTTAGCTCCTAGCCAGCAATATATCTTCCATAATATTAGCATTAGTATTGTGGTGTGTATTGTGTTTTCTGGCTCAACTTTTTATGTAATTACCCATGCCAGCGAAGATATGTTTTCAGGTTATGTTTTCTTTGACATTTTGTTAGTTTGTTTGTGTCTTGGCAGGATTACACAAAAACTACTTGAATGATTTCTATGGATTTTTGATCAAAAGTGTGTCTTGCTACATATGTAGGAATGTGTTCCATACACTGAACGAGTTCCCTAAGAACAGATGGTGATATTTTAAAAGACAAATTTATTCATCATTAAAATCAGATCTTCGCACTGATATGATTTATGCTCTATACCAGAGTTTCACTGTCAAGCTCTGGGTTTTGATTTTTTCGTTGACCTTGTGTCATCATGCGTGCTGCTGTGGTGTTACTGCCTACTGTACTACATGCCATACTAAAAAAGGGCGCAAAAGAGAAGCTGCTGTTATGTCCCGCAGCCGCCTGTTGTTTGTTTACAAGAAAGTGCCACTTGACTTTGTTAATGTGTGTATTGCTAAGGGCCATGGAGTTGGATGGGGAGATAGGGCCTCCTTCATCCCTAATGACTATTGAGTGTGTCTTATGAAATGACGTCCTGCTGGGAACACCTGGCTGGCGCGCAGCCCAGTGCTGGTTCCTCACAATGTATGAAGCCAAAAGGAATGGTTTATGTATATGCATGTATGTGCAGCTCTAACTGGATAGAATTAAAAGGTCATATGATTCCCTTTCTAATTGTCATGTTAAAATCTCTTCAAACCAAGTGATGGAAAATTCCAAACCTTGGAGGTCACACGCACAGGCCACTAGACCTTTCTGTTTGCTCATGCAAGGCTGAAAAAGGTACCAGTCTATGTTTATATAATTTTATAGCTGTGATGAACATCCATCTTTTTCACGGTCCTTAAAAATATCACCATTTTTCCATTTAGAGTATATGTGCCTAAATCATAAATTTGATATGTTGGTTCAGCACAATGTAATATAATTAACCGCTTTAGGTTTCTTATATGTTTGTTTCATAGTTATGATCATATCTTGGTTGTTTTTTTATCGTGATTGAGGTCAAGAGCATGTACAGTGTCAATTGTTTTGAATTTCATATAGCAGCCCACTGTGAGCTTTGTTATGGGCCTATTCCAGTAATCATACTTGTCAGAGCCCCTCCACACTGCCAGAGTATGGGCAAGACACCTCGCAATTACTAATCTGCATTTTGTTGAGACGTTTATAATTCCCACAACCTAATACAGGAGCATTGACTCAAATTACAGGCTTTGAGTTACATGGTGAGAACTTATTTATTGTGGCACATTTTCTTTCTGCGCCGGTGTCAGTCGACTACAAAACCTAATAAGTGCTTTCAACTCGACACCCATTAGCTGAAACCTGATCCTTGGTCTGGTGGAGAAAAATAATTATGACATTCCTTTTATAAATCATTGGTTATGTTAAGCGCTTTCAATGGAAATATGATTTCTCACTACAAATTGTCTGACCTGTTTTATGTCCTCCAACACATAATTAAAGCCGTGGTTTGTGAGAGGAAGTAATTCTGTTCAAAGGCTTTTGGCAACACCGGTGCTATGTCTTCTCTGCTTGTTTGGAGAGCAGCTACTGGAAAAACTGGACATGTGAACTGTGTTATGGATTACGAATAACAGCGGCAAAACGTGTGAATAACCTGTATTTGTCAGTCAGTCACGGAACATAGGAAATGAAATACATTATGGAGTTGCAGGGGTGATCTGTGGGTCATCAGGTACAACAAGGGCCACTGGCAAGCCACCCTCCGCATTGGGGCTGCCGGAGCCAAACAAGTCCGCTTTATTCTCCTGGGGAGGTTGGCTTCAAACCACAGGTAGCCATGCGTGACTTAGTGCTGCGGTTCCCAACCGAGGGTACTTGTACCAGAGGGGTACTTTTGTGAGTAGCTGAAATTAGAAGTAGAAAAATATAATTTATGATTTGATTTTTAAAGTACATCCACATATTGAGTCAGCAGTTACGATTATAGTAGGGGTTATTGCAGTTAAAAATGCATGAAAGTAAGCTAGCGAGTAGATGTGATGAAATGTTTTAAACGTTATCTAAAAGCAACAGATAAACAATTGAAATAAATAGCTGAATGTAATAAATAAACCTGAAGGCGATCATAAAAGTAAGAGAAGAACGATTAGAATATCACCCAAAGTTATGGATTTGCATGTATAGCTTTAATTTGAATAATAGTATAATAACATCCAATTTGAAAAAAAAGTAAACACATTTGGGAAATAACTGATGGTGTTAATAAAAGGGTACTGATCAGACACGACTTCGACTAACCCGTGAGGAACGATTGCCTGAACGAGGACTACAGAAGAAAAAATGGTAAAGCGTTTTCTTACATATTCTTAACCTGTATTACTATAGCCTAAGTATTAATCGGAGATAGCACACAAACTTTTATGTTCCACCACTGTAAAGCATGCCACCAATACTGTACTAAAACTGACTTCTACCAATATATTCACTGCAGCGGAGGGACAGTGAATATATTGGTAGAAGGATGCTGAAGATGGAGCTACCAGGCAGGAGGCAAAGAGCAAGGCCTAAGAGGAGATTCATGCATGGGGTGAGAGAGTATATGTATATAGTTGGTGTGACAGAAGAAGATGCAGAGGACAGGGAAAGACAGAGGACCATGATTAGCTGTGGAGACTCTTAGAAAAGGTAGTAAAGCAGAAAGAGGAAGAAGAAGAATATGACTTTAGGGTTTCCTCACATAAATGCAGCTCCTGGGCTTCGGGATTCCTGATGGTGGCATTTTAAGGAAGCATCAGTTCCAGATGAACAAACGTTACTTATACTTGAAATGAAATTAGCATGGAAAAAGCATGAGAGGCTGTTTATTTGTTTATTTATGTATGTATTGCTTGGTTTGGTCACAGACATTGCTAAGTCCCTTGTTGTTGTTTATCACATAGTATAATACAGGGGCATTATTGTTAAACTGCAAGCCAACACCTGCATCATAGTTTTCTGGTTACCAAAAGTTAATCTACACTTCCCACCCAATCAGACGTGAGAATTTTTCAATCTTAATACCCCCACATGATCAAAGATAAGTGCATAGGGTTGGCACTTGAGGATACTTGGTTAAACCCTTCTTATTGTTGTAGCATTGTAGCTAATCTCCTTCATACTTGTAATCCTCCTAGAGCAGGAACATTAACTTATAGTGTCCTGTTTATCTATGCCCTTCCAGGCAGGGAAAGGTTAGACAGTTACCATGCCTGAGTGTGTGTGCGTGTGAACAGTGTATTGTATATGTGTGGGAGGAAATAACAGCCTGTACCAACATCGGCCAAATTCATGGCTGTCTGGGTGCCTTCCATGGGGTCATAGGGCAAATCTTGTTGTAATCTGCTAATCCAATTGGCTTTCTGTATTCACATGATCTGCCAGGTTGCGGGACAGCCATCTTCTGTGCAGACACAAGCTCACACACACAAAGGCATGTGGGCAAACAAATACGCAGAAGCACGCACGGCCGCCTCTCCACACCCTTCTCGAGCGACAGGGTTCGAGTCCATGTCACTGGCCTGTTTGATTCCATTTAGGCTTGAAGCGGATTAGTGAAGGTGACTTCTGAGGGGGAATGCCACCGCCTAATTGGCAGAATTTATAAACCAATTAAAAGCACATTCTAAAGAGCACTATTATGCATCTATTATTAACTCTGTGTGATGGGATAAACAGGGTCCCACTGATGCATGCGTGCACACTTCCTATCATACATGCAACAGTACAAATGTGCCTGTGTGCTATTTGAATTCAATATAATCCAAATCCAATGGTCAGTGACAAGAGTTCAAGTAGAGGTAAACTGACTGACTGTGATTGTACACAAAAGTACATGTTACAAACATGTAGACCAAACTACAACATACTGTCTATCTGGTAAATAAAGTTTTATAGTTAATTGCATTTATATTTGGACATAGTGAATTATTGTAGGTTTTCCATTTCGGGAATTTATAAACTTGGATAATAGTTTTAAACCTCCCTTAAGGACACTTTACATTACATGTTGTCATTGGACTTAATCATGAAGGGACAGTCCCTCAAACCTAAGTGCTAAGTAACCTACCAATGAAAGGAAAATGCTGTCTACATGTGGTTCCCATGCAAACATAAGATAACAACCACATCATGGATAGCAGGCTGCGCTGTGAGCGTGTGACGTGCTCTATAGCACCAAAGCCAAGGCTTAGGAAGGGACTGGATCCCATTTCCCAGGCTGAAGCAGGACCTGAGGGCACAGTGTGGAAACTGAACTGAACTAATTGCAGGATATTGGTCCTTGGATGATTAGAGGAGGACAGGGAATGCCTGGTCTGTGATGCAAGCAGACCAAGGTGAGACTGAAGATGGATGCATTTTTTTCATCTTCAAATAAGTCTGTATTCTACGGTCAACGCCTTTCAGCATTGTAACAAGGCGGGCAAGGGTAGTGAGGCTTCCAATCAGCTGCTTATTTGTCCTGAGAGGACATTTTTATCCAGCCCTGATTTTCTTCAGTGCGTTTCTCTCCCTCTATTAGTGCAGTTATTAAAGTCACTTTGTATATAAGTACACAGTATTTAAACCATTATAAACATCAATATTTCAAATTGTTTTTTCTTTTTTTTCATGTTGGTTTATTTCTAGGGATGGCCTTTGAATAGAGTGTACCAATTTTATTATAAATCTAATAAAAATATAGCAGCTGATATTGGTATCTTAACAAATAACACAAAGAATTTTTCATTATAATTCAGTAAAAATGCCTAAGAGTACCAGTTCATAACAGGGGGAAAACATTTCCACACCTTTGTCTCTAAAGTAAATAATCTGAGGGGAGGTCAATAATTACAGTATCCCACAATAAAAGTTAAATGTGTGCAAAAAAGACATTATTATTCGTTAATAAGGAACCTAAGAAAAAACATTTTACACTGTAAATCCAAATTTGCTCATTCAACTTAAAAAGTTGTGGTAAATGGCTGGCGCACAACATTTTTTTTTTTTTTGGGACTGTACAGTAAATATAAAAGTAAAGGGTACACCAGACACAAAATAGTCAAGTTAACGGTTTAATGTGATTTTGACATTCTTGAACATTTGTGTGTGCTGTATAATAAAATTTTGTGTCATGGATGGATTGAGGTTTACGGTGTGACCTATTAACCACACGAAGTGCACAGTAAAATGTGCTCGGTCAAGTTACTGAAGGTCAAAAAACTATATATTAGATTGATTGGTGCTTCAAGAAAATGCACCAACCAAGTTTAAGTTTGCCAGTTCCAGTGAAAGGCAGGACAATAGAGAAATGCGAAGTGGCGGTCCAAACAGAAATGACCACAAGAGATTTTCAGATGAATACATTTTAAAATATATAAAATATATTTTTACATTTAATG
>KV751341.1:8828684-8843303 GCA_001698575.1 Mola mola | reverse complement strand
CCCGGCCTCGGATACAGATGTCAGCCTGTGGCATTTGAGGGATTTAATTATATAGTTTCACATGTCCACATGTGTCTGAGGGAATTAAGAATATATGTAACACTGCTGTCTTTCCTGGGCCACTGTCATAGAGAAAATATGGCCCTGTCCATCCACAGCTTGCCGCATTTCACCCTCTGGATTATTTCATTACTTGCTTTGTGTTTCACACTGATACATCCTAAAATATCAACCTGCCCCTCCTCTACTGTCCTCCGCCTCAAGAATCTCAGATTGGGTGTAGCCTGTTTTAGTCCTTTTTCTTGTCAATGACCATGACCAATTGGATATGTTCACATGGCAAATATCCTGTTCCTCTCATTGTGGGCCATTGTGAATAAAAAGCAGTCAAAAAATAAATGAAAATGGGCCCAACTGATTTTTTTTTACCGGTGTATGATGGTCTTATGTGACTAGCAACCACCCAACCACCAAGTGGTACTAATTGGTTCATGCGTCTACATGTACTAGTGTGTGTAGCTGATACTAGAGTGAGATTTGGTTACATCAATACAGACCGACAAATTTGACCAAAATTCTGCATTCAGTGAAGATGTGAGTTGAATATGCACAGTGACTGTTGAGTCAGTGCCAGGAGAATAATGGTATGGTTAGCAAAATGATACATCTAAATCAAAGTCAAAGTGAATTATCACTCAGACCATATGAAAGGGAGTGCACAGCAGAAATATTGCAGCAATATGACATACATGCAAGGCAAAATAATAACAAGTAGTCACAAAAGACAACAGCAAGGAGAAAGGGGTATGGTCATGGCCATGATAATATTCATTTAGATTTATACATAGACTAGTGGCCTACACTATTTAGTGATATTAGGCATTAGAACACATTGAAGTAACACTTTGATTCAAAAAGTTAAAATATAATATCACATTGTACTTGATGTGTATCTTGATTGGGACTGGGTATCATTTGAATTTTAGCGATTCCAATTCTGCTTTTTGATTCCCGTTCCTAACGATTCTGAATCAGGAAAAAAATCAAACTTTCCACAAGTTCACTCATATTTAGTCATAGTCACATTCACCACTGCTTTAATATAGATTAAGGAGCCTATAAAAGTTACAGATGAAATTGGTTACTCTTATTAAATGTTATGTTTCAATCTTAATATGCTCTTGCTTTGTTCACTAAAACAATAATACTCCTTTAACAACAGGCTGACAGTATGACTCGTGTGGTAAAACAAAGTGAGCGAGACACAGTTAAGAAGCAGCAGCAGTTAGCAGTCCAGCATTGTTTTAAATGTTATTTCAGGGGGTCAGATGTCAAAAAAGAGAAGCTTCTTCAGGCCGAGGTGAAGTCTGCTGTGCACTGTGTCACTGCTGCTGCTGAAAGTGAAGGGGTTTATACTGAAGCACATCTCCCATGTTCCCATACAGACAAAGAGCAGGAAAACACTAACACTGACATTCAGTCCGCTCTCATCGCTCACATTTTGACAGTGTCGCAAACGAAAGCTTAGATGCGATAAGGAGGTATTGGCTGTTAGCTGATCCGGGAGGATGACTGAGGAGAAGAGCAGCCAGCGCAACATAGCAAATACGGCGCGCTCATTGATTGTTACACCATGCACCTGGAAAAGGTGTTTTGCACACTCCTTGCACCAAACGAGGTACAGGTGACAGGTACTGCACTGTGACGAGTGCATCTCCAAATCTTTTTAACAAAATGAAGCCACACTTTTGAGCTTTTTACGTTACTCGTGTCAATGTTATGTTTATTTAGGAATCGATTTGCGGAACTGAATTAAAAATGTTTTAATGATTCCGATGGAATCGAAACTTCGGAACCGGGTCTCGATACCCATCCCTAATCTTGATACATGATTACCATCTCTCTTCTTGGAGGGAGAGTGGACATCCCTGCTTGCAAGTACAGATGTTTAAATCAGGGTTTCTGTTCAATGCACCAGCATCAAATTAAAGCTTCAAATTCGCTTCTAAATTCAATATGTATTGAATTCATAATAGCCTTTCAACTGCCTCCAATACAGCCATGGAAATAAGACAGCATGTAAACAAACAAAAAGAAATAAACACTGAATGTTAAAGAAAAGAAAATCTAATTTAATTGTGCATTTTACAATCCACCTCCATTTATCGGTCGTCACAGATGAACCTGTGTCATATCATACTGGCCAGCATCCCCTAGGACAAATACATTAAGGGCAGTGCTGCTCTGGTATTGATTTAATCTGATCTTTGGATGCACACACGAGAGTGTTGACATAAAGCCAGCGCTACAGATCATAAACGGGGGAGGAAGTATCATAATCTCTCATTACATCATTCATGGAGGTTATTGCAAAGACATAAACCACTGCAGCAGGAAATGACTTAACAACTGTCATAAAAGTCAGTTAAATACTATTCACAACACCCCTTTAAGCCAACCCTTCTTTTCCGATCAATATGTGTGGAAATCTTTTTTTTTTTTTCTTTTCTTGCGGCATTGGGCATTCTCTGCTCGAGACATGCATTTAAAAAAATATACGCTTTTAAGACATTGGTGTCAGCTTACTTATACACCGAAGCACACACCTGCAAGAAAGCATCCACAACTATCAGCATTTGGTCAAAGCGTGTTCCTTCTGCTGGTATTTAAATGGCTGATTTTCTAGAATGACTTGTTCATGGTACATTTTGCAGCACATTCCAGCTTGCTCCAGATGGGTCCTCTTTGAAGATAAAAGACTTGTAAATCTGCGGACAATGGCACAACGGATCAAACCCAATATGTGCGGGCAAGAAATGCAGGCTCTGTAATGGCTAAGCCTTTTATCCACATCTCAAGGAACTCTTCAAATAATTGTCCACCCACTGTTATTTTTAAACCCAAAATGCCCGTGATTTTCTCCCCATCTTTTGCTGACCCACTCTGTGTTCTCCTGAGGTCATGTTTTTGGTGATGTGATTTCGCTCGGAGAGTGACCAAAAGCCATTTTATCAACTAAAACAGAGTTGGTGGACCTCCCTCTTAGTTGTGTCCCAATTATCCCAGTAAATCTTACAGCAGGTATCCAAATGTCAAGCGTCTTCCATGTTACTTCTGCAACTTCTTGCCGAAGTAGATTCTGTAATTAGTACCTGTGGGATGTGTGATCAGAGGGCGAGGGCTAAGCAAGGCTCTGTGCTCAAACAGTCCTATTTAATGGCTCTGCGGTTGCATAGTTGAGAAGGGGATTTTTGTTCGATAGAATCCCTGAATCAGACGCTACAGCAGTGTCAGCGGAGTACAGGTATGGAGGACGGGGAAGGTGATGTATTGAGGTGGGTCTTAGTGTTCTCACAGACTTGAGAGTTGCATTCCCACAGTTGCTAAGACAGGAAAAGTATGACCCTTTATAAGTTGGAAGTCATTCTCTAACATGGGAGGCACTGTGATGTGAATGCAAAAGTATCAGACAGGTGCCTGACACTCTTGGTTAACAGAATACTACTAATATCTTCATGTCAATTCAAATTGGAAATGTTGACATGTGCTTTTATTTTTCTAGAGTCAAACTAATATTTTGTGTTCCACAGTATTTTGTTCTGTAGGGGTTTTTCAAATAAATGTAGTTTCAAATGCCTTCATTTTAAAGTTGCAGAAAGAGTATTGCCTTTCTCCAGCCAAACTGCTCCTCAGAGCACATACCTTGGTTATATACTGTAAAGTCATTTCAGGGAGACTAGGAAAGGTTTATTCATACTTTAAACACACTCCCTTTACAATTTTGATGAATTAAAAAAAACTCCTTTTGGGCCAGTGTGCATTGTGTGATTGTACGACAATGACTATTTCAGATCTAGTTTGTTGTCTATTAACCAAATGAGAAGTATCTGTATACTCTATTTCTGTCTCACTTTTTTTTCAAAGAGTGCAATGCAACACTTTTAATGTGATTCTAAAACAAGAGGAGTTTAAATTCTTCTTAAATATATAACATGTAGCACCTCTGCGTTTAAATTTTTAAAAACGACTTGAATTTTGTTATATATTTTTGTTATGCATTTACATTGTTCCAAATGTTTTGGACAACCCAGTGAAATCTGTAGTTTTACTCATACTATTGTTGCTTTTAGACAATACTTACACTGACCTTATTTTTACAGTATGGAAGGAAAAGGCAATTTAATCTCTCTGCCAATACATTTTCAGGACAATGGTGATTTTCATGGTGACAATTACTCCCACAATGCCATGCTCCATATGTCTTATGTTTTTATTGAGAGATAGCAGGATAAACCACACGTTGCCCACTGCAGTCATTTTACTGTGTGGTTAAAAGAAAGTTATTAAAGATATTTGGGTATCTGGATATTCTGACTAAGCGCTTTCATTTGCTTTCATTTTTCTACCCCTCAATGTCTGTTAAATAAGAGAATAGGGAATAAACTTACACAGGGAAGCTGTAAATTGACTGGTGCTCACTGTCTCTGTTTGATATAAGAGCTATTCTATGCAAAAGCACTCCCTGCTCTTTTTTTGTCTCTCCTCCCCCTTTGTCACTTAAAGAATGCTTCTCGCCTGTGGATTAATTAAAGTCTAAACATTAAATATTGATTGATGCATTATCAGTGGCTCACAGTCGCCTCCTCTCAGATTGATTTCCACTGTGATTTATTGTCATATTTGCAGAGTCATTTCACTTGATAACAAAGAGAAATTGCTTGCAACCTTGGTGCCCGTATCATTAGCCCCCCACTTTGACACCCTCCCTGGTATTTAGCCCTCCTCTCATACTCTCCTTCTTTTCCCTATTGTTTTTTGCTGTCCCTCTTTATGCTTTCCCCCTTTACTGACTTTCTCTCCCTTCATCTTAACTGGCGTCCGCATGCTGTTTAACAATCAGTCTGCACTGCCATTTCAGAGATACTTGTAATGCAGACACACAGATGTATTACAGCTATTTCACAAGACTTAGAGAAGAAGAAATTCAAAATTCTAAAATCTGGACCTCTTGAGAATGCATGAAAACATGTAAATGAATGTTTTCCCCCATAATGTAAGATTTATTACATATATTAATAAGTTGCCAGAAAGGATCAAAATGTCTTTAAATGTGTTTAATTTTCAGTGAAACAATGATCAAAAGCAGGCAGGGTAATTTTCGGTCACAGGTCTGCTGTCATGTCATTTCCGTGTGCCACACATAATTTATTATTTTTATTTTTCTCAGTAGCTGTCAACTGCGAACTCTATTAGTTTGTAGGGGTAAACCCTGATTTATAGTCTTATGAGCCCATGTATCCACATCATCATTTGTTAGCTAGATATTGGCTGCCTACTCCCTTCATGATGGCATCATCCCATTTCTCTGTAGCACATGCACACATTGTAGACAGACGCACGCATAGAGAGCCAAACGAGCATCCATGATATATAAAATTAAAAATATATTAGTTTTCTAAAAAATATTCTAAAAAAAGTTAAATTTTCTCCTTTTCTGAACAAAGTTTTCTGTCTCTCTTTCTGTGTTTGAGCAGTAAACTCTGTATCTTACTGTTACTATCTAATTATGCATTCTCTCTCTCCTCTCTCTGGTATAATTTAGGTGCTATTCTTATACCAGCATTAGTGGCTCACATTACTTCACTTCCACTTATTTACATTATGTTAAAACAGCAAAACACTTTGTTTGCCAACACTTAATATTTTTAGAACCCTACTCAAATCAACTCATTATTTCGGGGATTTGGGCAAATTGAGTTCTGCTTGCAATTTAATTTGTTGACATTGAATTATGAGATATGTCCTAATTTGTGTTTGCTGCACCCCTGTGTGTGTATGTGTGTATGTGTGTATGTGTGTGTGTGTGTGTGTGTGTGTGTGTGTGTGTGCGCGCATGCACTTAAGTGCATCTTAACAGTGCAGATATTGTGGGTCTTAATTCTTAAGCCAGCGCTGAGAAGAGGGGTTCATGTCATCCAGGTCTCACACGGTATTGTATTGCCTGTTAAATTACATTATCACTCATGAGGAGCTGGTGTGGGAAACAGCATGTTCGCAAATCAGGCACCAAACTGGGAACCAGACACATGTGATGTGGCTACAGTTTAAACCATGAAACTCCACAGACCTCAGGAATTTCATTTGGCAAATCTGTCTTTATTCAGAACAAAATAAATCCATCCATCCATCCATTTTCTACCGCTTATCCTGTTAGGGGTCGCGGGGGGGTGTTATGTTATCCCAGCATCATCGGGCGAAGGCTGGTACACCCTGGACAAGTCGTCAGTTCATCGCAGGGCTGCCATATAGAGACAAACAACCATCCACACTCACATTCACACCTACGGACAATTTAGAGTGACCGATTAACCTAACCCCCAGTTTGCATGTTTTTGGACTGTGGGAGGAAGCCGGAGTACCTGGAGAGAACCCACGCAGGCACAGGTTATTCAGAAACACAATAAATGCACCATATTAATGTACAACAATGCCCCGTTTATAGATTGATATTTATTTGGGGACATTTTGACTTCATTTACAATTAGTTCTTGAATTTCTTTTAAACTGCACAGGAATTTCAGCTTGCTGCTTAGTGTCTTATCATCTATGCAACCCCTATTCAGAACATTCTTTTTGATCAAGATAGCCCCTCTCCATTTGACAACCATAATCAGTATGCAGTGGAGTTAATTATTTAATTAACCCTAATTAACACTCTTAATATTCTACAATCTGCATGAAGATCCGACATTTGCTTTGACTGTTTCAAAGCATGTTCGCACACACTCTACAAGCTTATCTATTGTCTGTGTTGTTAATTAAGGCTAAATTTGCTAATTGTTCATTTGTATTTTTCCTATTGGCTTGTCATGATAAATCACTGGGCAGTAATTCATCTCGTCTGATGTACTTCATCTCTGTCGTATGGGAGCTTGTGGTGCAGCCGAAGATGAAATGTTCATTGTTAGCATCATCTGTCACACTGTGGGAGGAGAGTGAAGACACAGCTGTGATTTGCATGAGCATTACAGTTGCAGGGCTCTTTCCCATGCAGCCTGCTGCAATGAAGATGGCTTTAGGATTAATAATCCAAATGATTCTTTTTTAATTATTCTTCTCTTTCCTTTTGTACCGGTTCTGAAGCTTACAACAGCACCCATTTAAATGTTTTTTTTTTGTGCGTAACATAATGTCACAGCAGCAAATATTGTGGCATATTTAAGCAGCAAAGCTAAAATCTCTCAAAAAATATCAACAACTCAATTCTAAAAGTAGTTATAAACTTGACATCACTGTAGATGCTCATCAGAGGAATTGAATTAAACAGTTGTCATGTAGCACAAGGTTCATCAATAGGACATTTGCTGTGATCTTTGCAACATCCCACACAAATGTAAACTTCAGGTAAGTTAGATCTGCTGGTATTTTTAGAAGAAAAACTCCAGCAGATCTATCAGCATGGTAAATGAGAGAGATGAACAAAAGTAGTGACTTCTTCCATTTGAAGTTGTCATAAAGTACTCTATGAATGTGTCCAACCCTTGAGGTTTGGCCAAAATAAAATAGATCGCTCTCCCAAAGAGTGGTAAGCTTTTCATTTGCAACCCTTTTTGAATGTAGATTTCATTTAAGAACCAAATATGTTGATGTGTAGTCTTAATCAAATCTTAATCTCTATTTTTTAGGTTGAGTAATGCTGGCTTGCAGTCATTTATCCATATCTACTTGTGGATCATGTTGTCAGAGATTATTAAGAAACTGGTTGCAAAACCAACACTTGCTTAATGTAACATCACTGTATGTTGCTATGTCTTTATTTCCCTGTATGATGATATCTTGCTGCAGCCCATCCTGAGAATATGTTGCAGGGGTTGCTGTGTGACAAACAAATTCTGGCACCATCTCCATTCTATAGTGAAGCAGTTCAATGCTCTCTCATCTCTCTCTCTCCTCTGCAACCTCTCCCTGCTGCATGTATTGGCTTCGGCCACTACCAATTGTCTTATTGATCCCAAATGAAACACTGAACTCATCAATACAGTCTTAATGCGAGTTTGTTGTTCAGTCACTTGCCGCTTAAATCACCCAGCTCAGGTCCCGAAGGCCATCCGGTTTCTGTCATACGCTGCATGTCTCACCAATTTGCTTTGTCATTTTGGGAGGAGTATGCAATTATCATAAATATCTCCCGGTGCTCAATTTGTCAAACCTAGAGTGGCTGTGAGATTTCTTTTTTTAATCTCCTTTGTTGCTTTTTATCTTCTACTGAAAATAGCTGCTTTTCTCTCACCAGTGATACTTACGATAGCCTATTCTTAAATCTTAAATGAGGTTTCATGAATGTCACAAATTAAGTCAAAGTGCAGGCCCATTGATTAGGCTGGTAATTAAGATGTAAATGTGGTTGTGGGCTGGTGAGCGATGGCACCTGCGATAATAGCAAAGTGCTGTTAACATCACCGGGGGTCTGACTGCCATGCAGTGTACCGCCTTATCAATGTTTGGAGTGATCTTCTGTTTGAATGAAGGTTCCACTCCTTATTTATACTGTTTGCTTGCACTGCGCTCCCACGGCCAGATACTGTGCTACAAGGTGATGACAATTTTCTTCAGTGGGTGCAAGTCACACAGGGAGAGGTGGCTCTTGTGTAAGCCACCTAGTTAAACAAAGAGAATTACCTTAACTGCAAGTGACAAATTCACAACTCACACTGACACGCAAGGCCATCGAGACCTTCAGCAAAGAGTAAAGGGACAGAACAAGAAATACAAGTGGATTGAATCCCTAAAGTTAAAAACTCAATTTCATCAGAAGCCATTTTGTAAGGTTTCACAAACAATGCTTTCTTTACAGCTTTGGTGCAAATGTTTAAAGGATACTCTGGCATATTTCATTTCCCTTTTTATGAGGAGAGCAGATATGAGTGTGGATCTTGCTAGACCAGGCATGTGCAGCCGCCGGCAGTCCTTTAGGGTCTGGACGCTCGCACGTTGGTGTTAACAGTTTAGCTCCAGTGCCAGGTAGAGAATGAATGACATGGGGCAGGGTGGCACATCCTTGGAGATGTTTGTCAGGAGATGTCCCTGCCTTCTGCATGTTTACAATCACAGGGGCCACACTTGGCTGTTAGCTGGGAAGAAAAAAAACTGGGAAAACAGACGTCTGGTGAGAGCCAAGACCCTTACTGTGAATATTAAAGAGAGACGGAGAGAGAGAGAGAAAGAAAACTAGCTATTGGAGAGCCCAGAGCACATAATAAGCACTGCTCATTCACTGCACACCCAGGGCACTCTGGAAAAGTGGGGAGGCCACTGAATGGGAAAGGAAGTAATAAAAAAAGCAAACTTCTTTGAAAAGAGTCCTATGTGTGTGTGTGTTCTGAGTCCATATGCAAGAATGTGAATGTTGGTGCGGAGCTGTCTGCCTGAGCGATGAGTATGTAAAGTCTAGATGTAGCAGAGCTTCTGGACATGAGATGTAACCTTGCTATTTGACATGAGAGACAGAAACTTTAAATACAGTAACGTCATCATGGTTGGCAGACGGAGCTCAAGGGTCTTCAGGTACAGGGATCGGTTCTGTGCCCCCTCGCCAGCCATTTAGATGGGACCTTAAACAGCAGTGACTCGCCAGGCAAGATGTAGGAGGCAAAGTATAAGGGCACTAGAGTTTGATGAGAGTGTGTGATTGCCATTCTGCCTGATGTGCAGCCTGGATGAGCTAAGAGAGTCTGAATATACACACAGACACACAGACATGCAAGTGGGCACTGAGGTGTCTGACTTTTCGGCATTGTGCATAAATGCGTGTGTCATTTTGAGGTCGCTGCAATTTCTGTTTTGGCAAATGTGACGATAAAAGAGATGGATTTAGTTAAAAGGTGAGAGCGGGAGCCTGAGAAGAGCCAGAAGAGGCAGTGAAGAGGAGAGGCACGGGAAAAGAAAGAAGTCAATTGGGAAAGTGGTGTCAGTGCTGAAACTTCAGCGAGTTCAACTGCCCAAGGTAGTCTTTTGGCTAGTCGTCAGGGACCTGACTTCACTGACGTTGTGTACTCGACTACACTTTAACAAGTGGGGTAAATAAAGAATGACAAGTCCCCCCACCTCCCCCCTCTTTCACCTCTGGGCAGGTCTGAGCCCTCCTCTTCCTCAGCGCAGACACAGTGCACAACAACGCAGCTTAACCGTAACTACTTCCTCTTTCTTCCCTCTTTTAGAAGTTTTGCCCAGATTTGTTTTTCAACACTACTGTTTTTTTGTTTTTTGTTACCCACCAAGTTTTACCATGTGGCCACTGGGTAGCAAAATAACACAGTTTACCAAAACAGATGGGCACACAGAAACTCCCTCTGACACGCACACACACAAACATACATTTACGGTTGTCTCTTGTGTGGTCACGGGATGCTAAAAAACACATGCAAACACATGATTGGACCTCACATTGCGCCTGCAGCACAGTTCCGTCCAACAGAAGCTGATTTTAAACCACCAAAACTTGATGACATTCTAATTTATGTTTGTGCTTGTTTTAAAGAGCAATTAAGTACAGAAACACATCATATTCAGGGATTTTTCTTGGGTAATATGAAGGAAGCAGGAGTGAAGTGGCCATTCAGTGAATTGTATTGAAAAATCACGGGGAAAAACCAGCCAGCCCAAACACAATATTTAAATTCTCCATGATCCAAAAATTAGGACTTTATTTAAGATGTGCGAGGAAGACGTGGACATGTGAGCTCCGTATAAATGTAACACTTAAAAATGGTGAAAACTGCTTCCACAGGAGTAAAACACCACAAAAAAAGCCCAACAGCATCGACTCAACTCCAAAGCAACACTCACGTCTTCCATCCCAGCAGCGCCAGTAGCTCTTCCAAGCGCCGCTGGTTTCAGACGTGGAGTCTGGAAGTGTCGTGAAGGCTCCACCCGAGCCTCCACTCCCGCTCCTTCACTGTAGCTCCAGATCAATAGCTTGTCCACAGCAGCCCCATTTCTCAGGCGAGGCACTGATGCTAACTATCAATACTAATAAGGGCCTGTCAGAGACACGGTTAACTGCTGGCCGACCAGCACAGCTGTCTGGCAGCACTTGATAAACATCTTGTGCCCAGAGTCACAGCGAACAGACTGCTTGATGTATTTCAACTTCGTGGGTGTATTTACTGTAAAGACGTGTGCACTCTTTTGCTTTACGTGGCGCATCTGCTCCCTCTGTTACCTGCACAATACTTTGTTAAGCGTTGACACGCCCTGCTTTGTGGCTGAAGGCGCACGCATCACATTCTCTATATTCTCTGTTTATAAGTGTACAAAGTAATGCTGGCATATTTCAATGTCTAATCTTAAATTTTGCTTCCGGATCCTCAAAAATACATAAACACTCAGCTTCTTGAGGGTGCTGTCTGTAATTTATTCAAGATGTTTGGAGTGTTTGGTTCCTCTGTAACCTCCAGCCTTAGTGATCTGTGTCATGTAATCCAGCTCCATTCGGTCAAACATCTAACGGGCTAAATATCATTCGTCAATGTCATATGAAAGCAAAGTGGGTTTTTCAAAAATACGAAGGAGCTATAATAAAGCTGTTGGTGGTCGCCGAGTGCCATGGTGTTTCCCGTTAAAGCAACTCAAGCCAGCATGTTTAATCAGATACTATCAAGCGAATTTGTGTCATAACAACTTGATGATTTAATGATTGCATCCCTTGAGTGTGAGTACTGCAAAACAAACAAACGAAAAAATGACGAGAAACAGGCAATTTTGAATGATTCACAGAATTCATTCAGTTTGTTTGTTCTACGATTTTGAAAGAATGACACGCATTTATAAAAACAATTTCTGCAAATAATTGTCTACCTTTAGATTAAATGTGCTTAAATTAAGCGCATAAATATGTTTTACTCATATAAAAGGCCAATTAATACCCTAACTTTAAATGACGTGTTGTCATAAGAATCGAGTTGCCGGCGTTTACAAGCAGTATGTAGACGTTGTATGTGGCTGACTGTGGTATCTGGTTTCCAGTTACACCAGTCAGGACAGGACACACCGCTGGCCACCTCACCTCTCTCACTAATAACTGGGAGGACCAGACTTGAGTATCCTTGGCACATTAACACTTGTAGCTGGCCAGCTATGACTGATACACACCCTCACACAGAGTTAGCAGAGTGTGTGAGATGGGCCAGTGACTTCCAGCACCTCTGCGACACTCCTGAATGTTTGCTTGTTTCCCCTCAAACAAGGCGGGATTGAAAGGCGGCGTCTGTAACTGCAGCTGAGATAATGTAAAAACAAATGAGGCCCATTGATATCGGTGATGCCGCAGGAAGTTGTCAGGGGCCACAATGGGGGGGGGACGATCTGTGGGACAAGTGGTGGCAGGTCTGCTGAAGGACAATAGAAAGGGTTTGATCGCTCAATTAATGGAGGCGATTCTCTACTGCTGCAGGTACTGAATTTTAATTCAGGCCATTTTTCAAATGGGTTTCTTCAGAGGCGAAACAGAGCTCTAAATGCTGCATTCTGATCACTTGGAGTACAAACTCATTCCAGTTCATGCCAGAAAGACTGATCATTTCTATTCCTTGCAGTGCTTTAGAAACTTAAGTTCATTTGATCATTTAAATATTAGAAATATATGCAATTATGCCAATTTTAAATGTTAAATATAGTTGGATTACGTTTAATTGGAATTGTTGGAGTCGGGTACCTTGTAAAAAGCTGCACGGCTCTGTTGAGAATCATACGGTTACAGTTTGTGCTCGTGAGATTTGATTCGAGGAAAATGTGGGCCTATTTTCTTATTTCTTTGAGCATGAGTCCAGCTTACAACAATCCCTGTAATCAAGCTCCTAATCCTCTTGAAACAGCATTGCCATTAACAAGGCCGCACACTTCTTGATATTCCTGTTCGGAATGATGGGGGTCAGAGGCTTCGGTGTAAATCAGAAGCGAGACCGAAGATGACAAGAAGACCTTCGTTCTTTCAGAAAAAAAATAATTTTATACCTAATAATTTATACATGAATATAAAATGATGTCAGATGACATCATTGTGTTGTTTTTATTTAAATATAGAGCCTCGTCTGGATCTGCAGCCTTAAATTTGAGTTATGGCCCTAAATGTTGTATTTAATTGACTGCATGTAAGTCAGATATATCGTGTAATAATGGTGTGTAGGCTGTAATAACACATACACCAACAGCTCTCTACTGCACTTGTGTTCACAGAGTGGATTCCTGAGACTGTGCATCCCTATAAACCCTAAAACAGCCTTCAAGTATTCCCTAGTCCTGCCGTTATTGCACACACGAACACACGCGTGCAGCTGACCCAGATGAAGGCCTGATCCAGCTCCTTGTGATTCTCCGGGGGAGCAGTGGAGCGGCAACGCCAATAGAAGCCCACCACGTGTTGAAAGCGGTGTCGCACAGGAGCGGGCCTTTAACTGCGCCAGGATCACTAACACATCGGGTCTGGGACGTTTCAGCGCCGTAACTATCACATTATGCGCCCAGGCGAGTCTGAGCTGTGGGATCAATCAGGGGGACGTCAGTGATAATAGTGAACGATGACGCCTGGGACGATACGCTGCGCAACACAGGCTGCGCACCTTTCGATGCACCATTTCCCCCCCTGCCAAATAAAAATATTACAGTAAAATATGAAGGGCTGTGTAATTATTATTATTGGATTCATCAAAAACAGGACGCATTTATGCAGAAACTTAAATATAATTCGATTGATACATATTTTAATTAAATTCATGAAAATATCTGAACACAATATCCACTATTTTCTACCGCTTATCCCGTTAGGGGTCGCGGGGGGGGCTGGAGCCTATCTCAGCATCTTGGGGCGAAGGCAGGGTCACCCTGGACCAGTCGTCAGTTCATCGCAGGGCTGCCATATAGAGACAAACAACCATCCACACTCACATTCACACCTACGGGCAATTTAGAGTGACCAATTAACCTAACACCCAGTTTACATGTTTTTGGACTGTGGAAGGAAGCCGGAGAACCCCGGAGAGAACCCAGAACCTTCTTGCTGTGAGGCGACATCGCTAACCACGTGACCAGTTAATGCCAGAGAAAAAAATAGTCTCACTTTTGAAAACTCTTTCAGACAGACACGGACTTATGCGCGCTGGTTCCCCAAAACTGCGCCTGTCTGCGTCACTCAGGAGCACGATTGTTTCCACTGTATCCTCACCGTCCCGAGTGAATCCCATTTAAAATGTCTCCCGCTCGGCTGGGCTGCAAATCACCCTGTTTACAATCTCACACCAACACTCACATCAATTAACTCGCTATTGATTTCCCCGCCCGGGACATTACAATATTGCAGACCCCCCTTTTTTTCCACCCTCTAACCAGCAGTTTCAACTTTGCTGCCCATAATTCCACTATTCTTCCATTTCTAACGACGCGCGCACTCATTTCCCATATAATGCTCATTTGCTGTTTTGGTTTTTTTTTTTGTTTTTTTTTTGAAGTCCTAACCTATGTTTCAATTAGGTTTCGTTCTTCAAAGCCTTCTTCATCAATCAAGACTACAAAAAAAATGTATGCCAAATTTAAATAACTATGTATTCTTGAAATCTTTTGGCCCAG
>KV751341.1:8773103-8817520 GCA_001698575.1 Mola mola | reverse complement strand
TGAGTATTGCATAGCAAAAAATCTAAATCCAAATCTTGGAAAAAAAATTATCTTTGCCATGAAAAGGGCAAATGGCAGAAGTAGAATGTCACATGCAATAACAGCAGCTCAATGAAACCGGACAGTGCAATTTTGCTCTAAACCCTGTGGTCCCCTTGTGAGATGAACAAATTAAGGATTAGATTAAACAACAAGTATCAGTCTTGCCAAAATCGGATGTTTACACCATGCCGGTTCTTCTCACAACACAGGCAGCTAACTGCTGTGCTGCACACTGGGTGTGAAGCTATTTTAATTTGGAGTCAAGCATTACCATTATTTGTTCCATTGCATCATCTGTGTGTACCTCTTGTGGGCAAGTTAGTAAACATCACAAATTTTCGTCCCTCTCATTGTTCTTCCCACCCCCACTCTGTAGGTTCACATGGGCACACACATGTGGAACAGTGCCCCTGCCAGACGTGGCCGCAGGCTGTCCGTGGACGGCCCAATGGCCTTCCTGGGCACCAACCCAGTAAAGTTTCCTGAGATATTCCAGAAGGACATGGCTTCAAGAGCAAGTAACGGGGACCCAGCCAGTTTCTGGAACCAGTATGCTGCAGCCTTCTCCAACGGCCTGGCAATGAAGACAAATGAAATCTCTGTCATCCAGAATGGAGGCATCCCACCCATCTCCGGTAGTGTTGGAAACGGTGGGAGCTCTCCAATTGGTGGCCTCACCGGCAGCCTAGACAAGCTACACAGCATGGAGCCCAACACTGCTCTTGCTGGTTTGGAGAGAATGGCCAACACAGACAACGGGGGCCATTTCCGCTTCACACGTTTCATGGAAGACAATAAAGAAATTGTCACCAGTTAGAGTCTATCAGACACATGTTGATGCCTCAAGGCATATTGTACACATATGTAGACACAGAAGAAGAGAGAGAAAGAAAACAGGGACAAAATCGACTAAACTGCTTTGCTCGTCATCAAATCTTTACGAACATAAGTGTGAAGACAAATTGCTTTTTTTGTACAATGTACATGTTATAGTTTTACGGAGCTTATTTATTAGTGATTATAACCTTGCTTGAAACCAAGTTGAAGCATTAACAGTTAGATTTTTGTTGGTTTTAAAGCCAGAATGGGTATGTATGGTTGTTTAAAAATGTGCTTTTGAAACTTAGAATATCTGGGTAGATAACCTTACCTTGGCATTAAGTTATTTTCTGTCTGTAGTAGCTATAACTGAACAGTTGATGTTCATGTGATGCGTTAGCCCTGTAATAAGCAAAGAGACATGTTGTAAATAATGTACACTGATCTTCAGTAGATGGTCTAACATCTGTGTGTTCATGCCCCTCTCCCCCATCAGACGAAAACATTGAAATTCAAGCAAGGGACTAGATAATGCGTTAGTTCCTTTTTCTCCAATTGCTATTTACCTTTATTTTTATTTAAGACAAAACCTTGAAGTTTGCTATATTTCTACATTTTTTTTTTTAGTTTTAACACGTTATGTTGTTACTGTTTCTGTGTATTGAACTTTCTACTTTTTGTTTACTTCCATATGTCCCCCTTGACCTCTTTTTTGTTGTTGTTGCTCGTATTTTGGTGTTGTTGAAAGAAAGACAGAAGGGAACATTCAGTCTGGCATACTTCCTGTTTTGTTTTGTTTTTTAACTGAGACAGCCAATCAGATGAGCAAGATTCTCCTTCAGTTTCTCTGCTGGATTTCCATGTTGCTGCTATATCCCAGCATCCTCGCTGACATCAAGTGCAAAGTTATGTGTTGAAGCTTCTGTAAATATGTTCAGATGTGGAAATACAAACTCCTCCGGAAGAAAATGTACATATAGGTTACACATGAGAAATCCATCATGGCCAGGGGACAAAATGATAGTGTTTTTATAAATATAAATATATATTGGGTTTGACAACCTTCGGACTGTTACATGCACTTTCTTGGAAAGTTGGAAGATCTTTATGGGTCCAGTTTCTCTACACTTTAATACCTACTAACAACTAAGATACTGTAATTCTTTACTCTAATAATCAAATACATCAGTTTTCCAAAAGAATCATTGTTGTGCTTGTGTGCTTTTATTCTTTCTTATATTGTCTCACTAGAAATACGGCCATTTTGCACATGAAAACATAGACAGCCAATTTTACAAAAGTTGTAGATTAAAACAACTTTTGCCGTTGGACAAACTGACTTCAGGCGACTTTGTGACCAACAGCAGAGGCAGACACGGGGGCTGAGATGTGCAGTCGGTCAGTGCGTTTCTGCCTTTTAATTTAAATCCTGATTGCAGTTTTAGACGTATACTTTCCGCTGCCAGACTTTGGAGTCGTCAATTACGGGACAGTCTTCAGAAGAAAGTAGATTCGGGCCTTATTTTTTATGCTTAAATGAAAAATACTCCCTCCTGCCATTTATTTATACACGCTCACCAGGTTGTAATAATTAAAAGTGCCACGTTATTTTACCCAGACGATGAAGTTTTATACATGTATTACATATATTCATTTTTCCCGACTACTACAGTCTTCTGAGGAAATGCACATTTCATTTAGTAAGCAACAATCGAGCCTAATTAACTGCCACAAAGCCTTAAAAGAAGTTGTCAAAATGATCACAGGGCTATCCGGATAAACCCTTTGACGGCTTTGCCTTGCGTTTTTTTCTTCTCTTCATTCAACATGCATTTTACCCCCTCCTTTTGTATTTCAACAGCTGCATTTAATTTAACACATCATTGCACATCCTGCAATACAGGATCTGTTCAGTTCTGTCCGAGCTTTCCCCTCCTCTCCTCCGAGCCGTAATCCCCAATATTTAGGTTTTATATTTCGGGACTTCGAAGCTAAATGATCCTTGCCCACAGTGCATGTTTTCTTTTTAACAATCACATCTGCTCCTGAGCTCCGTTTGTGCGCTGCATCCGGAAAAAAAAGAATAAAACTGCTGCGCATTCTTTCAAATATACAATTATTATTATCAACATTATATTAATATTATAATCTATTAAATGTACAAATAAATGTTTCTAAATTGAAATGAAAGCATGGTGAATCATATTTGGATGTGTTTTGTGAGTATGGATGTGTGAGGCGTCCTGGCACTGGGCCCTTCCCCTCTCCTTTGCTCGCTCAAGTATCGACTGTGCTCTGCAGCATCACAGAAACACTTGAATCTCAGGTGGCAGGAATTTGTACAATTGATCTCTTCCACTGTGGCTCCCAGCAGTGGCTTTTTGCTCCACAACAGACAGCACCACAGGAAGAGCCAGGCCGACCCACTGAAACACAATCGCTGTATAGGCAGACTGAGAGGGGCTGTCCCGGTCCGCCCTGCTCCACTGTCACACTTTGTTGGATGTCTCATCCAGAGCTCCAGAGTGCAGACCTCATGCACTTTAAATTATGGGTGCATATAAACACGCTCTTATGTATTCTTTTATTTATTCTGAAAAGCGCATGTTTTTCTTTCTCTTATCTGAGCTTAAATTGCTTGATGGCCGTTACAGTCCAGAGAAGATGGGACCCATCAGCAGAGAAACATTAGTCTCTTTAGCTGTAAGCCACTCCTGTCCACTTACTGTACACTTGAGGGTTTATTAAGGGCAGGTCTTAAGTAAAGGCTGAATGCAAAGCTGCCACAAGGCAAAAATAACATCATCTTTTTCCAGCGTACATTAGCTTGTTTTATGCACATTTCGTAATTTGCCTTAAAGAGACCTTTTTGCTGTATTTTGCCTAAAAACTTAACATTTCCTATCGGCATAAACAACACAATAATTTACTCTGAAATGTTTGAGAAGCTATTCATGATGTAAGTCAGATGGGTCATGCAGTGTATGTGTCCATCAATGACTGTCATTATAGAAAAAAGAGTAGAAACAAGAATGTTTAGAACAAATTATGGAAATAAGCAAACACATTCAGGAAAACCATCTTTGTCTAGCCCTCCGCATTGTGCAGGTCAGGCTGAGATGAAACTGCACAGAGGCGATGTTGGGGAAGTTGAAGTCCCCTCCCACATCTTCTGCCTTGTGCTGTCAGCCCTCCTGAGTCGATACAAACTGTAGCCTGGGGCCCGGCCTGGACTCCCCACTGAGGTTCTGGCCCACCGCTAAGACATCAAAGACCCACCGAAAACAATGGTGAGCCCCATTTAGCCGGCTGCGGTTCACTTTCCCCCCCGTCCCAGATGCATCGCCACACCTGCCCACACTGTCAATCATGGTCAGGTGATTGAGCAGCTCAAAAGCCCTCCCTTGTAAAAACATGTTTTTCTGGTGCGTCTCCACATATTTGCGTTGAAAAATGTAGTCACTTTGTCAAGCATTTGGGTGAACTCCATAACTAAACAGCTTAAGATTTATTTACCACATTTAGCCCTCAAACAGCCAATTTAGGTACTGTCTCACTGCATAATTTCATAGGTGCATATTATGAAAAAGAGGCAAGTCATGCTTTTTATTTTGGGCTTTAATGAAATACATTTTTTTAATTATCTAAAGTATAGATATGGCTTCTTATGTCATGAACAAGTGATTGTTGCTTTGAAAGTTTATGTATAAACTTTGTCATTTTTCCTGCTGCTGCCTCATGCTGGTTTTATCTTCCTGCAGCGCTTGTCACACTTCCTGTGGAAAAAATGGAGCCTTTCTGCGGCGTGTACACAGCTGGCTGCAGGAGAAGACCTCCAGATTATAAGTACAAACATGGAACAGGATTTTTCGGGCATGTGCACTCTCATACTTATCACAGTCGAGCAATCAAAGTCTTGAAGGAAATATCCATCCTGCCTAAAACCAGAACCATTTTCTTTCTTTCTTTCTTTCTTTATTTCTTTCTTCATTTAGCTCCTGTTTGTTCTCTATTGAAGTTGTGCTTTGGTCTTATGAGACATTGGAGATCGTCTTTGCATGGTTTATTTTAATGGTGTAGCAATCTGGAGACTATCCAAATGTCAAGGTCATTTATCTTGCAGTTCATCCGCTCCTTGGCTTTTGTGTGGTGAGAATGAAAGGCACAGGCACATATTGCATTTCATGACCTATTGTGTCGAAGGAGTACCCAGACAAACAGGTGGGAACCCTCCTTGTGGACCAGACTCACCAAACTTGAGGCCAGTTCTTTGATAAGTCAGTCATGCCTGCATGTCTCCCCACTGCTAATGTCCGTGCTAATGAATATACAGTGAGGGTGTGTGTTGTGCTATCTGTGACTTCCCCGTTTATCATCACCACTGAAATTGCGAGGCCTTTTTTACTGGGCTTTGACCAAACAGGGTACATTTAGCCCATTGTGTTGCAAATTCTTTAAGATTTGATGTCCAGGGCTTGTTTTTATAGGTATTTAGTTGCGACGCTTTCGACAGAATACAAGTGTTATTGTTATCTCGAAGAATCTGCAGTCAAGGAGTCGTCCTCATTGCCCCCGAGGGCAAATTTAATTTAATGTGCATTTCCATTTTACAGTGAATCACATGTTTCTTTGTTTGGTACAGTAGAATGGAGACAGATCATCTTTCTTTGGTTTTAAAGAACAGCTTTGAGATTAAGTAGGCTGATTGTGGCCCTTTCACCATCAGAATTAGGGCTGGTAACCCTAGCCAGACAGGTCTGCTCAGAGTCAGGGACACTCTCTGCTAATGTCATCTCACAGATTCAGTTTCCTCATTGCAGCCTTACTCCCAGTCCTAAAACATCTGACACATATTCTTATTTGCTCTTGCAGCGTCAAAGCATGCTAGTGAGATGGAAAGATATTCCACAGCCGCAGAGATATTGATATTGGAACGTCAAGGTGGGATGTCAGAGCAGCTATGAAGAAGCCCTTCAGCCGCTTGTCAGGTGCATTTGATTCCATAGGTGCTCCAGAGTGGTGTCTTGAGTTTATTGAATTTGTCATTTTCGGCCTGGGAGTTAAAAGGGCACCTGTGCACCCCCGTAAGACCCCCACGCGCCAAGACCGCCACCCACATCACATGATGACAGCTGATGTGTAGGGACAACCCTGAAGCTGTTGAATGTTTTTTCCTGGTTTGAAGGCAGTCCATCAGCCTTTGCGTACATTATTCATAGGGGAAACAGCTCAAAGGATATTTACTTTGTCAATTTTCTCATAAAAGCATCCCCAGGCACAAAAAAAGTCTCCCTTAGTTACAGCAAGAAAAACTTAGCTATGTCAGGGGCAGGTCCAGTGCTTCGTCACACACAAACTGAAGACCGTTGTGGCTGTGGATGCTGGCCACCCACATCAGCGCCGGATCAAAGTGATGGCTGAGCTACAGTGGCTGAGCATTCAGTGACATTATTGGTTCATCTGCTCACCCACTGTGGGAAAATGAAGAGGGCCCAATAGAGATTTTACTCTGTTCTACTGTCTGTTGTGGGATTTTGGGGCTGGTTACACTGTATCTAGCAGGTCGAGATCACAGATCTTCCACCCACTCGCAAAAACACTTTAGTCAAGGCTGATTCTCTCACTGGACATACTGTTGTTGGTTTCCTCTGTGAAATGTGTAATCAAATGTAAGATAAGGAATGCAATTAGGTCATGGCAATTCCCACAATGTGCTGTTTGATATGGAGACGTGTGTGTAACGGACTCTCACTGGGCCCACCGGCGCAAAAATTCCATTGCTCATCGGATTAAAGCATCTACTAAATAAATTATGATTACATGATTTCATGCACTTGTATGTGTGTGTGTGTGTGTGTGTGTGTGTGTGTGTTAGTGCAATGTTACAAATATAGGATTCTTTACTTCATGCCTTTCTCATGCTCAGTTAAGTCTGCGGCACCTGTGATTAATAAGAAATATCCCATGATCCAACAGGTTAATGTTTAATCAATCAATCGGGAGAGAAGCCTCTAAATGGCTTGGTTTATTTTTAACCACTGCATCACAGTAAACGCACCCAGCTTCTACACCAAAACTCATTCTTTTTGTGCTCTCAGCTAATGTTTATCAATCCCTGGTAAGCATGTGTTTCATCGCGCCTATTTGCTGGTTTTGCTATGTGGGGGGAAAAAGTAAGTGTTTCCAGCAATCAAAAACATAATGTTTTGAATTTAAGGGGCAGGGTGAAGGGCTAAAATATCACAGAATAAGGTCAATGTGTACAGTAAGCATCGGTGTAATGCTCCTGCTCATACAAAAACACCACAATAGTAATAACGCGTGTTTTTGCCTTCTGTATAGGTAACATTTGTAACACTTCCACTGTGTGACTCCACCACACCACTTCAGCTATGAAATCAACACCCCACTCAGCAATAGTGCTCTCTGAGGCCTACCCAGTTTACTAAATAATCGATTAAAATAAAAGCAGCAGATAAAATTGACTGACCCTCATATACTTAATTATTGCAGCTATTTGACCAAGGAGCTTTTTTTTTTCAGGATGCCGCATGTCACAGGCCATCAATATTCCTTTAATCGCTGTTAGTTATTGCCCTAGTGCTGTGGATGGCCTGTCTCCAGTGGTCAGTTCGGCCCTGGGCAGCCAGGGAATGAGATGCTAAATGGTTGTGCAAACAATTTGATTATGCTGTTTAATTCCCGTCATATAGATCTGCCAGGCCTGCTGATGCATTCATTTCTGTGAGGCTGTACTGCAGAGTGCTGACCTGCCCAGCTCACACCGCCAGTCCTAAAAGAGTTGGTTTTACTTCTACGGCCGCATGATCAATAGTGGCTGGTCCCTGGGTAGGTACCTGTGTGTTTCAGGTTACATACTTGTGTGAAAGAGGACTGCTCTGAGATGCTGGCCTTCTCTACAGGGCCAGCAGATGCAAGTTGTTGGAACATGAGGAGAGCTGAGGGTTAAGTCTGACCACTAACAGCAGCCAAGTGAAAAATGAGAAATGAGCAAGGGAAGCACTCAGGCCCAGTTGTCCAGTTCCAAAAATTAACATTTCAATTCAAAACCAATAATAAGGCATTGTGTCTGGCATGAATGAGATCTACTGCAAAGGGAAGGCGATACCTCCTGTTCCTGCGTCAATGAAAAAGCTCCTTCATCTTCTGCTGGAGGGCCCACACAGTCTGAGGTCAGCCAGCCAGCCTCGGTTACATTGCACAGGCATGACTGGGTGGACGGCTTGAGCTTCCCAGTGCTTTTACAACAGCCAAGAACTACAAGCGGGCACACACTCAAACACAGAAACACTCATGTCTGCATGAGGTTGATGGCTTTCAAGCTTGGCCAAGGACTACTTAACATGTTAGAAGTCCACATTGTGTTTTATGAAATGAGTTGCAGTAACTAATTGTAACATCCTATGGCTATTGCTGCTACATATTAAATTTAATAACTACAAGAGGACAAAGAATCTCTGCAGGTGCATTACACGTACGTTTCCTTATCCAGTATGAAATATCTTTGGCCTGTTTCATCTGAACTGTGATACTTTGTGTCTCGGCTCATTTCAGATCTGCTCATTGACAGATCTCGTACAGTCAGAAAGGCCACAGACAGACACAGTGTGTCCAGAGTTTTGAGCATCTTGGCTTTAAAGAGTGAACCAGCCTCTATGACAGCTAATGGTTCACTTTTCTATGACAGGATTAACAGCGGACAGCCATTGTTGACATGAAAACTTTAAATCAACCTCACCAGTTGCTCACCGGACGCAAGTGATTCCAGGAAAAGGCAAGCCAAGAAAGAAGCAATGAGAACAAAATCATGTTTTTGATTGTGTAGATATTCAATTTTATTTGAGTGTAGGGATCACTATAAACCTCCTCAAGATATCAGAAGATCTACAAAGGGAAACAAGAGTAAACTGGACCTGGTGGACAGATATAGATTTGAACAAATTCTACATTTTAGAATATTTTGGAGATATTATATCGAATCAATGCAATTTAGACAGCTTGTTTTTGGACAGAGACAGACGAGTTATATCCCCCGATTCAAGTCTCCATGTCAACCTATAGCTGCTGACCGTAGCTACATAGTCATCATCCAACTCTCAGCAGGGAAGAGGACCAAGGCATTTCCGAAGATGTCAAACCTTTCTTTCGACGGTTGGCAGGATTGTTACATGATCGTCACAATATTACATTACCTGCAGACACAATGCGATGCCACATTTATTATAGTTTTTCTTCAAAATGGGATGAGTTCTGCAACTGTTTAACAGTTCATTAACACTAATTCTAATTTTGCTAGGGTTCAATCGTTTTTTCTAGTAATTATGAGACTCATGTCATAACCTTAACCTATCATTTTCTCTTAAGTCACGGTCATATTTTCTTCATATTTTTGAAGACTCTTACATATATATAATTGGGGCACTAGCGTCTCCTGGCTGACAGTATGACACCAGCACTCCAAGCACAGAGGCCAGCTCCTCTAATAAGGTACTGTTGGGATTGCCTCCCGCTTAGGTTGTCAATGAGACTGTCTTGATCTAAGGATTAGGCCAGTCCTTCCAATTACAGCCTGGTGCCTCGAGGTTTGTGAGGCATTGACACAGACGCCTGTCGATGGTCATGGTGCATATTCCAGGACCCCGCTGAGTGACAGGCGCCAGCGCACCAAGAGACGATGACGCACAGTGAGTGTGTGTGCTGCATGTGTTGTGTGTCTGTCTATTAAACATCAGTTTCTTATCCACATCACAGCTCTCACCTGAAAACGTACCTGTCTGATTATGTCTTGTACGTTATGAAGCACAATGTAGAGCAGTGAGTGGCAGTGTCTCATTTCCATGGTAAAGATATCCAGTAACAGTTTAATTTACAGATGCACAGGAGCATCGCGGTCAGTTACCTCTGTCAGGTGTGGATATGAGGAAGTCCAGTATCCTGTCTGCCATTCTTTGTCAGATTATTGATGATTACATACAACACAGAAAAGAGGGAGATGCACTCTGCACAATGAACAATGCACAGGCATTATGAAATTGTTATCATCAGTTTATGACGTTTCATGTATTTCATTTTACTTTTTTTTTTTTTTCCCTTCAGCCTCCCACATCCACATTGGTGGGTGAGTGTGCCGAAAAAAACAGGCTATCTGTCCATTATTCACTCAGTGCACATCAGTGCACTGATGGCAACATATTTACTGTTTACTACAAAATTTTACAATTATTTTGTATTTGCTTTATTTACATTGGCAACATGGAGTCACATAGGAAAAAGTTGCACTCAAGGATATGAAAGAGATTGCCACAAAGTAAAATAAAAGAAAAAGAAAAAAACTTCCCTTGATTTAAAAAAGTTTTAACTTTATTTTGATTTGTTTAAATTTTGATGACGCTAAAAATGAATACAAACATACAGCACAGCAGAGAATCCTGGGAGCTGGGGTTCATTCTCTCAGAGCAGCCCTCAGTGGTTTGCCTTGGCTTGGCTGGAGTCATCTCATCTGGTCATCTCTGCTAACTCTCCCCTACCCCTCCATGCACACACAAATGAGTGATGGCTACTGCCCTCATTCACCCTCTACTTGTATGATTTGGGTAAAAAAATCTAAAGTCCTCATTGTGTCTTAAACTAATTAAATAAGTTCTGTCTTGATCACTACTGAAATAAACTCTAGCACTTTTTCTTTTTATTCCACAGCAGTTGTTCCCACTGTTTTTGCCAGGTGTAACGTTACCTGCCAGTACTGTTAGCAGGCTGTAATTAAATATGAATGCAGTGCTGTTGGTTGCCTGGCCAGTTTGTTAGGTTGAGTGCTGGCCTGGGGAGGAAAGCTCATCAAATCAGTTGTGTTGGTGTCATTCTACACCCCATAACACTCCATGGCAGGGAATCTCGGTGGTCCTGTGTATAAAGGGTCTGCGACTCACCTGTATTTAGAGTTAATGGATTCAAAATAACTCACAAGCTCACACTTTAATGAATGCTGTATTGATGAAAAAAGGGCCCCTCACTCTCTCTTGTCCTCGTATTACATAAAAAACATTTTCAAATTGCATGCTGGCACAGATAATTCACTTATTCTGTGTAATTGGATGCTGACCAGGGTGAATATGTAGGGTGTCATTAAATGGAAATGTAGAGTTGTAAAGGGGGACTGTACCATACAGGGTCTTTTCTATAGAGCCTCCCCTATGGAGCTGATTGTGAGCTCCTTCTACAAGCTGGCAGGGACTTTCTTTATTTGAGGCAACTCAAGCATGAATTCTGCGAGAGAAAGATTGGGGACAGTTATATTCACTTCTGTTTGTTGCCCAGTTGAATGAAGTGACCTTTACGGTAAAGCAAATCTCTAAGACAAGTCAGGTGAAGAAAAGGCAGCACAAATACGGCAGATGTTGTGAAAGGAACTTGTTTTGAATTCAACAGTGAGGGGGGCTGAAAGACTATGGATGGTTTAAAGACTGTTGTTTGCTAGTAACCCTCCTTTGCCACAACAACAATGCCACATGGGAGGGGGCACTCAGTGTGGACGCTCCTTCTAAACAAGACTAAACACCAGGGAATTCTTTTGTTATTTTTAACTTTTTTTTACACAACTGTTGGGAAAAAAATCCTGTAAAGGATTTTGGTTGGGGAAATGCAGCAGTAGAATAATGCTGTGTAATCTACACACTGGTTAATTAGGCTGCTCCTTCAGCCGCCATTCATGGGAAAGGCCTGTCATTAGTCTTCCAAAAGCAAAGGTATTTTCTTTAAGATGTGTCATTCATTCAGATTCCTCTTAACTTCAATGGAGAGCGCAGAACCTCTGTGGCCTCAGGACAGGCCTATAACCTGCGTTCTCATAGTAATAGCAACACTGTTAAACTTAACCAAACAGTTAAATATATCCTAAAATAAGGCCATTAAAAGCCAAAGAATGTGGAAGTACAGTCAGTAATAAAAAACAACCAAATGAAGCCTTTTGGTCACAGCCCACTTTTGTTCTGCCTGCTGGCCTGGTGTCTCTGGGCTGTGTCACGACTCACCAGCTTTGCCATCAACAAAGAGGGCAGACTCTGGGCTGCCTGGGTACTGTTGGTGAGGAAGTTAATCATACACCACCAAGTAGCGCGACACAAGAAAAGCTGTGTTTGTAAACCTGCCCCAACGGCTCTGTCCATAATTGGCTCTACAAGTGACTGCCTCAGCTTCCTGTCAGCATTATATCTGTGTTCACACCAGCCCAGGTGGTAAGACATTTGTTCCCTGGAAACATGGCTGCTGTTTTGATCTTTGGACTGTGAAAGTAAAGTAGCTCTCACAATGGTTCTAAATGTGGGGAGGATTTTCCAGGCTGTGGAGGATGCCAGGCAAAAATGTCCTGCTGCCTCGCCCTTGGAGGGAAGAACAGCGCGTTGGTAATGCTGATGGTGCTTGTTTTGCTCTTTTGTTATATTTGCTGTAGGATGTTTAATAAGTGATTGCTGCTCATTGGAGGCTCAACATGATACGCAATACACCAGAAGCACTCCGGTTAGCCTGCTTTAATTCTACTTTTATTCTATTCTGGAAGTACTATTTTTTTTTACTTAAGAAAATTTAAGAAAGAAATATTAGAGCGCTCAACAAAATATAATCCTGCATTGACATTTTTTTGTAAGAACTGAAATATTAAAAGTTAAAAGTATTAATTATCAGCACTATATTGCATCTACAAGGTGTTATCAAGTAAAATGTAAAAACTGTACTATTTTCCCCTACAACTGCAGCACACTAGAAGTAAAAAAGTAGCATAATTTTTACTTTAAATCATCTTGTGTCACTTTAATATTGCATCTTACTTTAAAAAACAGATGACTGGAAGGAACTCTTGAGAAAAACAAAAGAAAAATTAGAACAAAGACACACGTGGAGCCGGGCATGTTTGTGGCAGCACGGAGATTGTTATCAGAAGGCAAAGAAGATATTTATTATGAAGGTGACACACATGGCAGCGATCTGAGATCGAAATTGAAAATGTTAAAATACTGCTAGTGACACCTCGACGTGTAGACAGATGTAACTTCCTGCGCAGCTGTCAAGAAACACTTCTCAAGCTGCTGCTGCTGCTGCTGTGCTGCTGTCCGCACCTCAGCTCTGCTAATAGAGCATGCAGGGGAAATCAGGGAATGGAAAACAGTCGGAAGTTGCTCATAATTAATCAGAGTAACCGTGAAATCAGAGGTTAATTGTACAATTTTTGATAGCAACCATTTGGATCATGCAAAATTTACTTCTATTTAGAACACACGCAGACACACTTTGATGTCAAAGCAGACTTTAATGTTATTTGTTTTGTTTGGCTAAAAAAAAAAGAAACACATTAAGATATGCTCATGAGAAATGATGAATATATTTTCAGACTCTTGATTAATACAGCATACATGAGCCTTTGTGTGCTGCATGAAGTGTTTGTTGTTCCTTTGTAAGGGTGCATGTGGGTGTCTGACAGATATCTTTACATGATACCAGGAGGAAAAGCTCAGGTTGCAGGCGCCTGGCCATGTGTGTTGGTAGTACTCACTTTGTGTAGCGAAGAACTGCTCCTCTTCACTTCTCACCGGACACGTGGCCTGATATGACTTCCTCTGGCTGCCTCTCCCATTTATAGACTGGCTAGATTTGTTTGGGATTTTTTGGAAAACCACACTCTGATGAACATCCTGCCCGAGACATTTAATTGTGGCTGTTTCATTTTGTGCACATGCAGAGCTCTGCCGTTTAAAGACTTGTTTATTCAAAAGCATCCACATGTTGATTGTAACTTATTTTATCTTTCCTTTGGTTCAGTTATGTTTGGAGGGTATTTATGAAACTGTTTGGATGATGAAAGTCATTTATTTCATGTAATGATCTTTTTTTTCAGATTTTGCTGCTAAAATTTGATCAAATTTACTAAATCAATTCCTCAATATAAATCCACTTTTTTCTCCTTTGTTTGCTTTTGAGTCAAGATGGTTATAATGAAAAGTGAGTGCAAACAAACTGTGGATGCATGAAACGAAAATATGAAAGGAAGAGGGGGCGAAACTAAATATTGACTGTGTGACTCCATACTGATGTCTCCTGTGACTGTAGGCCTTTGTCTTTTTCTCTGCCAGCGTGTGGTCGTAATTGAATTGTAAACAACACCCACCAGGTTATTATTTACTGTGCTACGCTGCTCAAACCGTTCGACTGGCTGCCGCCTCTGCTGCTGGAGTGAAACTCGGAGTCACTTTGACGCGTCACCTAAAAGGCAGTGAAAACAATATACAGCCAGCTCATCCATAAGTCATGGCATTTGGCGCAGCACCGGTGCATCCAGCAGAAAAGGGGCTTTATGAATGGCACAAAGTCTGTGAATGATAACGGTCATTAATATGTCCATTGAGGGTCTCCACATTCATGCCACATATCAAATCCCCTTTGAATGAGATCAGTTCCCTCCTGTCAGAGCCCATTAGATCCATCCCACAGCCCCAGTGGCCAGCTGACAGGGGAGAAACCCTAACCCAGCCTAGCACCATTAGCATTAGAAAATGAGCAATCAGCTGGAATGAAGCACAAGAGGAGGGGGGGGACTCGTCCCAACTTTGAAAATGTAACACGGTGTCAGAGGCATTGCGTCCCCAACACAGCTGAAAATATTATTTTTGGTTGCACTGTATTTAAATTAATGATTGAACTGATACATTCCAGTCCACTACATGCGTCTTTTGGCTGGCTGTGTCTCTTTTAAAGGCTGGCCTAAAATGTTTTGGCTGCTCATACAAAATTGTGTTGAACCTCCTTGACTTTGCGAAATAATTGAGTTAAAACACTCGATAAAACATTAATTAGCTTAGTAGTCTGGAGCAGATAACAGAGATAAAACCCTATGTAATTCATATTGATTAGAATATGCACATTGAGCGTAACCTCTTAAGACAAGTTTTCCTTATTAAATAGACACAAAGCCAAGGTCATTATTTGTACAAAGAAAGATCGCTTTAGATTTTATCTTTTCACATAAAAAGGTTTGATTGGATTTCTTTCTTAGGAAGCTGCACAATCTATTTTATTCTGGTTTGATTGTATTACCTCTTAATTAGTTTGTATATTGAGTAGAACAGGCCTTATTGATCTGAGGTGCATTCATTTGCATTGCAAAAATCCACTTTAATCCAATATAATCTCATCCTTACTCAAACGTAGCAGACTGCGCCTTTTCCTGCTTGTTTTCCAGTTCCTGCTGCTGACTCGTCTCAGGGTTAATGGAACCTCTTGCGAGAAATTAGAGATTGCTTTCTGCATTGCCAAAATAATTTCCCTAAATCTGGCTTTTTATTTAAAGGTAGTTACACTCAATGTATGTGTATTTCAAGTGGAGAATTGCATGTTGTGTGTGGTAATTTATGCGTCAGGAGTAATAGCAAGCTGTGGCATTTTCATGTGGCTGTGTTGTGGGCTTTAATTTCAGTGAATGATTGGCGCTTGTAGGTGTTGTGTGTAAATCTGCTGCTGAACACCCGTGGAGGCCGCAGGGCCATGTCACTCAAGAAATCAGCATTGGAGGCGTCAAATCCCTCCTACCCGTCCAGCGCACAGCAGCAGGCTTAACAATTCTCTGTAATTAACCTCACCTGAACTTTAATGGCCCACCTCTGGGACCAAGGGCCCCGGCTGTGTAGAATTAGTGTCACACATGGAGGCGAGGGAGAACCCTGCTGCAGCGGGTGTGTTGTCCCAGACAACTGAGAGGGAAATGCACCCCTGTGTAACACACAATACCACCAACACAACGTCAGAGCGGTGAGGAAGGGGTTGCTGGTGATTTGGAAATTCTCGAGCACAGAAAAGGCATGCAGACATCTGAAAGTATTTGGTAGATGATGCTTGGTTTTATTGCTTTAGTCATCTATGTGCTGCTAAGTCATCGTTGTTCAGCTTTAATAGTGATTCATGCTAATGTACGCTACTTGCTGTATCGTCTGTTTTTCAGTCAGCAGAAGCAAAAAGCATAAACACCGTCTGGACAACAAACCAAAGTCTTTAGTCAGTGTTTTACGGATTGAATCATAATCATTTTGATCAGCTATCTGTGAAGCAGATTAACTGTATATAAAGCTAATTACGTATACCAGGCATTTGCTTAATAGAGTGTTTGTTCAAAGTATTTTTTATTATTTCCTCCTTTATTTTCAAAATATATAAGCAAAATAACATCATGGCAGCCATTTTACACACAGTAAGAAAATAAACGACGCATTTTAAAACTATGTAGGCTATATTCGTCCAAAAACATGACAGAAAGATCGCAGCTCAGAATTTGCGAAAAGATACTTTTCTGGTTTTCTGTATTATATTTACTTTACTTACTAGGAAGCATCCCAAATCAAATAAATTCACATCTGGCATTACTATAAAAACAGCGTGAAAATCAATTTAAATGTAAGTAGGTACTATGATTGTAAGGGACCTTTGGCTGCTCTGGACATGCAGTAGGAGACACAGCTGCTACGTAAAAAGAAGGCGGCCATGTTGACACATAAGATTTAAGATAATGGACTAAACAATCGCAGTTTAGTTATCACTGCATATGTGTTTTATTCTATTGGGAGTTGGAAGTACATAAAAATATCGCCCCTTCTTTTTTTATTTTGAGGTAACTTTCACAAAGCACTTCTGGAGTTGAGTACAGAGCACTAATGTGTTTGGAGGGAGTGGTCAGCAGTGGACCAAACTACAGTGAGGCTTATGAAGCAGGACCTAAGCATTATAACTTAAAAACACATTGTTTTGTGTCTATAATTAGCACAATTTTTTAAATTCATATTGTTATATTACATATCATATGTTTACAATGATATGGATCCTGACTGGGACAATTTTTCCAGGGAAGGTGTGGTCCAGTTTCTTGTGTGCCCCTAAGATTTGGTTTCAGAAATGTTTAGGAAACTAAACCCCCAGAAATTAATTTTTGCTTCACTTCACCATAAAAAGATAATAAACATAAGCATAATAAATAACTGATGAAATATACTATTCTGTAGGTTTATATATATTTATTTATTTATTTCATTTTGCTGAAAAACAGTAGAAATAATGTTGTTTGACAGTGGTGAAGCACAAGACATTTCACTTGTGCTCCAATATTTGCAAGCAACTTCCTCTGCAAACAACATTGTCAATTAAAAGACCACCTATTTTCAAAAACAAATACAATAAAATGTTATCAATTTGTAGGTTTTTGTGCTCTGATGGTCAACTGCCACGGGCAAATATGCCACAGATGGTTCATTATGAAAGGACCAAGTGGTAAGACACCTTGGATCATTGAGTCTGGTCACCAACCCAAAGTATCACTCCAGGAAACCCCGTAGCATCAATATAACCTGACAATGAGAGTCGCCTGGTATCCAGGTTACACATTATACCTTTAATACACATCCTGTACAGTGTGATAAACAGACAGTTTTTTCTACAACCATCACTGTCTGCTGCTCTGCTCATACGACAGCTGCACGCATCTACTGAGACGTCTGGCAGCGCAAACACGTTGATATAGGTCCGGTGTGTGTGTTCATGTCTGAGCCCTGGGCTTTGGTGAAGCAGACGGGCGGGGGCGCAGGGTAGATTTTCTGATGGATACAGTGAGTCTGAAGTCATCGAGTTGCCCCTTGGAACACTGGGGCAGCTTTCCAGCAGGGCTGTTCTCACTATGTGTGTGTGCGTGTGTTTTTTCATGTACCCAGTGGCTGAAACACACACAGAGGGGTGGATCACAGACGCTACCCCAGGATCAAACACTTCAAGCAGGTTTTGCGTTTACCAGCAGGCCTGATGTTTTATCAGCACTGCGGCCGCCTGCCATGGCTTAGTGATAAAGTGATATGGTGAGTGAGAAGGCCCCAAAACCTCTACATCGCTGAGTCATTCAAACTTTTACTTCACTGTGTATCACATGTGTAAGAGTTTAGCAAGATGTTTTTTTATGCTGGTATGGGTTTGTTTATTTTCATATTCAAACAAAACCTTACAACTTTTCTTTTGCAACCTATTTACGCAATCAAAGTTAGCAAAGTTAAAAAAAGAAAAAAATAAAGAGAGAAAGACATAAAAATTCTGAGCAAATAAAGTATAAATGTGCAATTCTCAGTGTATAATTTATTTGAAAACTATAAAATTACAATGAAATCTTTAAGGGCTGTATTACCTCATGTCATTCACTGTGGTATTTAATAGTGGTTAAATCCTGCAGGTTAACAAAAATCGATTAACTGGTGGCCAACAGTGGAGACAGCTCTGTCATACACATCAGCAGAATATGCAAAGTGACAGGCCAACACGTCTGCACACACACACACACAATGAGCCCCTCTCACCGACTGGCTGCAGCAATATCCCCCGAGCCGCTATCTGTCTGCCACTTGTATGTAGGATAAAGAGACAGGATGTGGAGTGGGTGGGTCGGTGGGGGCTCGGGCCTATGACTGAATGCGCCATCAATGGGCTTATTTTCATTACAGCCAAACAAATGTGTCACCCCAATCATCACACGGCTGATTTTATCCTTCTGTTACTGTAGCTCCACAAGCATTTCCTTTTGTGTGCGCTCACTGCTGATAATCCTGCTCTGACAAAGGGGCCATGTGCCGCCGCAGAGTTCCATGACCAAAAATGTAAAACTGGTCGTTTCCACTTACATACTTTCTCTGTGATATCATACATAATGAAAGAGGGTTTGTAAGCACTTTTGCTTGTTAAGTAAGTCCCATAATCCCATATGCTGCAATAACATGTATTTAGAGGTAAACATATGCTGGAATTCACATGTTTATGCGATTGTTGGAATACATAAAAAAATAAAACCTTAAATATTCTTTATTAAATGCAAGCCTCCATCTTAAATAAAACGCTTTACGCCAAGAGTTAAGTGACACATTTTCACTTCGGATGAAACCGTTGTGTGTGTCATCACATATTATATAGGAGAATTGAGAACTGTGAGTGTATTTTACTGAGGCCTAGCTCTCAGTGCGACGGGGCCTCAGTGCTTTCAGCTGGGCCTCCCAAACCTGAGAAACTCCTTTATTCCACCCTTCACTAGCAGACTGAGTCAAGCTTTACTGGGCCGGCCTGTCGTAAATGGGACTGGGTGTCTTTTTTTTTTTTTTCCTCAGGCCCTGCCAGACTGGGCTGTGGCGTGACCCTACTAGGTGAAAACAGTATTACCGCTGGTGTAAAATACACACAGCGGCAGGTCGGCTGCACGTCTGTTGTTCATTTCTGGTGTCTGGAAGGCAGAATGGGCTTATTTACTAGAATAAAACATCAATGTACATTTTTATTAGTAGAAAGAGCCTGCTAGTTAATTTTCACAACTCCTTTTGCTGCATTTTTCAACCATGTTTGGTGAAAACGTGGTTGCAGTGGCCATTTTGTCCTTTTTGGTTGCCCACTGGACCACATAAATAAAAAATATCAGTTAATATTTAAGTACTTAAGTTTATTATTTAAGTTCATTATTGTTATTATTAGTACTAGTACTAGCAATAGTAGTAGTAATATTACTGTGAGACTCTTTTATGTTGATTTTGTGTTGTCGTTAATATTATCATTTTTTATTAAAATGCTGTATAGTACTTATTAAAGTACTATCTTATGCCAATTTGAGGCCTGAGTGCAATTATGGAGCAATAAGAGCAACTCAGCTGACTGTTGGCATAGTTGGGTCAGGCATCATCAATCCGAGTTGGGTTTAGCAGAGGTGAAACGCTTGGAGAAACAAATTGACCTGCGACACCTCCTGTAACTGAGAAATTTGGTGTCACGATTCCAGTGACTTCCGTCACAGCAGGTGCTTCTCCTCAGAGGCGTAACTGAGCCGCAGTGTAAAGACACACAGAGATGTGATACTTTGTGCGTCAATAACTGGACACAGGTGTATTTGTGCTACTGACAGCTTCATATGCACTTAATTGAGTGGTGCGTAACGCAGACTTGATAATCATGGCAAACCTGAGATCAGATCTGGAATATAAGCAGGTGAAGTGCATTTGAAATGTTTGAAATCGTCCCCTAGCGTGACGCAATGGCGCAGATATGCGAAGCAGGTATCAACTAGACACTTACATCTATGAGGAATGTGTCTCAGCCACACTCTGAAGAATAAACAGCAACAAGAAGGTGCTTATATTAACAAGGACAAAACACAAGTGCTGTGTAGTGACACCATTTTCAAGTAACTAAATTAATGGCAATCCAATAGATGTGTAACACATACATTGCTAATGTTCCAATGTATGAGTATATACGTGGTAGAGTGTGTGCTCGTGTGTAAATAGTGTGGCCAGATGCTTGGTTCCATTAAAACATTGCCGTGTTGTGGAATAACTGATATTAATTGCGGTTATATTTGTTTGTTTGACTTGATATTTAGTGTTTTTTTAACATGGACTCATGTTGGAATAAAATGCTCCTATTGGACATTGTAATACAACTAGACAACATGTTTGAAATTTGAAAATATTTAAGTAAAAACTGTATATCTCGTCTCATTTACTGACAAGACAAATGGTGCCTCCGGTTAAAACCACAACCTCTTTAATACACCTTTTAATCTTGTGCCTGACTTTGTATGTGGGCAGCAGCTGCGCCTCCATGGCCAAACACGAACCTGGATTTTGATGCCATTATTTGAATAGATAATTTGTATTTATTGCCTCTGACTTAGACTATCCAGGTCTTGGGTCGCAGCTAAGCCTCCTGTCATTACTTGTCGCTTGAGGGATGCCGTGATTTATCGACAAGGTAAACAGCTTATGAATGAGGCCTAAGCTTTAGTTATACAGTTTACAACATTTGAGTAACCACAGGAGGTTTATGTACACACACTCAGTCACGGCTACTGTTAGGAGAGAATGAGGTTGCCAGCCTCATCTCATGTCGAGGGAAATTCCTCAACGTCTTAATTGTAAGCCCCAAAAAATTAATTCTGCATGCACAGTTGCCTGTGTAAACGTTCCAGAGTGACACTGAGACAATTTTAAACAAGTTTCAAGCGGTGCGAAGAGTGACGGCGAGTGTTTACACCGGTACCTGCAGCTTTTTCCAAGTCACTCTCGTGTGTGAAGCTGAACATCCTGCGGACAACTTGGCTCATTTGGGGCGAAAAGGAAATTGTGGATGAAAAAAAAGCACAGAAGGGAAATTGTCACATTCTTTTGAGCACTTAATAGCTTTTGTTGTTGTCATTACCTGCTAAGAGTGTGATTTAAAGGCTTGTTTTTTCGAGGCACTGTGGACACAATAAGTTAAACTACAAATATGTTGTCCTGCCGACGTTAAATAGTTACATTTTTCTCCTGTTTATTGATCGTGGGTCAAGGACAACAGTGGTGGCAATACTGAAATAGAAAATCTGCCGCTCTTCAAGGATTGGTAAAACCCTCACCCTAACCATAATAGTAAAGGATTTTTATATATCATAATACAAGATCCTCGGTTTACATTTAGACTTCCGAACAATACTATGAGCTTCCAGTATGATTAAGCTGAACAACCACGTGTGTTGTTTATGCCTGCTTATATGTAATGCGTCACCACAGTGATTTGGAAAGAATTTGGCACTAAAGTGCACGAATGGGAGCAAATTCACAGGGCAACCTGCTTATGCTAAAGTGCCTTAGGTAAGGCAGATGCTGTTATTGGCTAATGATTGACCAGCGAAAGCTCGTTCCACATGCAGTAGGGATGCAGAGTCTCACACATGCAACAGAGAAAAAGCAGATCAAAGACAATAGACAAAATGTAGGCCGACTGATAAAAATAAGTTAAAGTTTTGGTGCTAGTTGAGTGGTAATGTAGTGCACGTGATAGAGACGAGTTTTGTTTTCTGGTGTGTTAATAGTTAAAGGTTTAAAACGCTAAAACTGCTGTAGAGGAATAGCCGTCAAAGACAGACACCTTTTTTAGGGCTGATGTTGCTCCCGGTGCGTGCTAATATGTAAGTAGGCGACTCTATTAAACCAGCACCTGCTGACACTATCTATCCGCTCAAAGGCGTCGGCAAATTCTTGCACATATTTAAACGCAGCTATTGTAAAAATGGCCCTCTTCCTGTTGTTGTTTTGTGGAGACCTGATTTTATTCAAGCCTCAGGAAGTGGAATAATTTCAATGCAGATGTTTCCCACAGCCATAGTGATCCGGGGGAGGAGTCGGAGGATGAAAGGAGTCAAGGGGAGTGATGATTGTTTTCAGGAGATGGAAAACGTGCTGAGATATTTTACTTAATGGGTGAAGATTTCCCTGAAATTGAAACAATGTACTGTAAGGGTGGTTTCGGGACCTTGACTCAAGTCAACAATTGAATTAATGAGGATGTCAAGATTATTTCCCAGATTAAAATTAATCCCAGAAAATTTGCAGTTGTACCCTGCAAAATAATACGCTAAAAAAAAGTTAAACCGTCACCATGTTGAAGTTTATCACTTTATTATAGATCTGAACCTTGCTTTAAACACAAGTATAAACATTATTCAAACTGTAAATAGGTTTATTATTTTAAGTTTAAAGACAACTTTATTTGTTTAAAATTGACGATTAAAATAATTAATTGATCATTTGTTTTATGACCATTGAAACAGAAATTACAAAAGCTCAAATATGAAAATGACATAATGAGCTCTGTTTACACTGCCAACAGGGCAGGTTACACTCAAATAAATCAACAGGTTTCGAATGCAAAGTATGGCAGGGAGTAGAGAGTGTTCAACATTCCCTGAGTTTTACTCTAATTTATCCTTGCAATGTCCTATAATAATAATAATTAAACTGTACTGATGAACAGGTCGGTGGCCGCAGATAAACTGAAAAATGATGCAGTGCTGTTGAAGATTAAACTCTGATCCGGAGCCAGTTTTATGCAAGGAGGTGATGTGGTTAAATCAACAAGAACTGACCAATGCGTTCTGGCCTAGTGCAAACAGAGCAGCGCACTCATTTGATTAATGAGCTGGTGTGATGTAACCACAGGGGGAAGGAGGTTAGTGCACCTGCTCATTTACACAGTTTTTCATTCATTTGGAAAAATGTTGTGCTGGGGGGAGCAAATGGTCAAAAAAAAAACAACAACAAAAAAACAAACGAAAACATCAAACCAGCCACTACTTGGAACTGTATTTTTTTAAATAGCTGAATGACTGAGTTTCTGCTAATCCTGGCAATGCCTTTTCAATAAACGTCAGTCTTTTTGACAGAAATATAGCATATAGTTCATGGCATACTAGTGTTCTGGTTGCACACACACACACACACACACACACACACACACACACACACACACACACACCCTTTTTTCTTTTTGTCTACAAACACACATGATGTTCCTGTATCTCTTGACATGTAGCCCGGTGCAGCGGAGCTGCATGGTGCTCAACCAGCAGCTAATAATGCCCTGTCATATATTGCTTTTCTTTTGTCTTTTTCAGTGGTCTTCAAAAGGTCAGGAAGGTGACGTGAAGTTGTAAAATGGCCTAAACAGGGGTGACCTATCACTGCCTGAGCATTCCTAATGCAATAGTGAGGCCCGCAGGCCCTGCCTGCCAATAATGGGCTGATTATAACGAATCAGGTTCCTCTTAACACTATAATGTGATCAATTTCTCATTCCACTGAATAAATAACATGGCAGATAAGGAGCTGTGCACGACCCACTGTTAACCCCTCGCCTCATTAGTCATATCAGGAACTGAAAAGACAGAGGGAAGGAGAGAAAGAAAGAAACAGGTTAATTTGAACTGGTCATTGCTAAGGCAGGATGGCTTTTCTAAATGCAACCGACGAAGGTCCTTTGACTTTTTTATGACATTTGCTGTGAATATAGGGACTGTGAGGTTCTGGGCCTGCTTTTTGTTTCTGTGGAGATTAAAAAGAGGAGACAGATGCTTTACTGCACCCCGTTTGGTAGCAGTAGACTACACGTCCACGGCAGCTTGGCTCTGCGGAGGAACACAATAGGCCTGTTCTGACTTCCTCATGTTGGCCAGCTTCTGGTTAACATCACTAGGTTGGCCATCACAGGTAGCAACCAGAGCACTGCTAATGCATCGTACATAAGAGGTCGCCCCTCTGACACATTTGAGCTCCATAAATCTGGACACTTATACATTTGCTTCAGGTTGGCAGTCCCCCCTCAGTTTTTTCTCAGTAACGGAGCCCCATCTGAGCAGGCAGGATTTCTCCGTGTCATAACCAGAGGCCCTGCACATATGACACTTCGAGGCAAAGCTTTGAGCTTTACATGATACCCAGTCAAGGTCAATCAGGAGGATGTTACACGGTCATTGATCTTCATTTATTCACCTGTGGGTTCTGATTTTTTTTGTTTGTTTGTTTGTTTTTTTGTCACCGTCCCTCCGAGTCTGTGTGCACTTCACCTGACACCCAATATGTCGACCTTTTGCTTTCATCTCCTCGAGTATTGGTCTTCACTTATCTTACTCTCTTCATCTAACTTTAATCAAGTAAATGGATGCATTTAAACGCTGCTAATTTCACTTTGGTAATTGCCTGTGTTTAATTAGGTTTAATCCAAAGAGCAAATTTAAGTAATTTGAAGTTACTGGTGGAAACTTGCTCAAAGCCAGTGCCCATCTATAAGGACCTTGACATGAAAAACAACCTGGTGGGTTACATTTTGCTGCAAGAGGCCCTCAGCTCAGAGTCCCCACAAACTTACAGGCTTATGACTTCATGATAAATACTAAACACCTCGTTCCTCATTCAACAATATCATGACAACTCTTAAAATTAAATGAAAATGCCCCTTTTGGTCAACTTTATCAAGGGTGAAACTTGTAATCACTGTCAGTATTTCATCCCTTCAATGAATATTTTCTGCTAAATGTCCCAGTTTTTTCATTATTTTTTGTACGCAAGATACATTTGGATAAAAAATAGATTTGCTTACCAGTCTAAAGAAACCTTGTGAGTTCAGCATCAAACTGTATGTTTTTAGTCATCAAGAGCTGTCTCCAGTGATGGAAAGGCAGACGAATATTTCTTCTTTTTTTTTTTACATCTTTTTGTGTTGCTCCTTATCTTTGTTCATGAACATGAATATTTGAGGTGGTGACGATGGTCATTTCAAATCTGTAGTACCTTGGGACTTTAACTTCCACATTATTGAAAAGCCTTACGGGCAACTCTTCTACATCCGCTCATGACACACACTGGTGGTCACAGTGGTTCACTCTTCACACGCTGTATTACAAGGAAAGATGGGCTTGAGCTAGTTGATTAGCATGCTAATTACGGTGGCTGTCTCCACAGTACAATGCATAGATATTTTGGGCATAGCATCACAGTGGTTACGTCTTCTCATTATTTTAACAAGGTTAGCTGATTTTTTTTTAATGCTTTAAGGTTAAATATTTACTTAATCTTATGAATTGCTCTTTTAAACACTAAAAGTATGAAGTGTGCATGCTTTTCTCATTTCATAATGGGTTTCGTAGAGCAAAACCACACCAGATGTTTGGCCTGCTACTTTATATCCAGCTCTGTACAGTGGATCCCATCTTCTTTCTGTTCACACACAGACCTGATGGCCTTAGCATCTGGCAACATGGCTGAATCCCTCCGTAACTCTGTTTCTCTCTCTGATTTTCCTCCTGCTCCCTGTCTGCTTAATTCTGAGCCATGTAAAAGACCTGAATCACGTCGCTGTGGTCCAAGTAAAATTTTATTTATGCCATTACGGTTCCTGGGAGCATGTCGGAGAGGGTGCTCAGTTCCACATGAGAGGACTTCCTCCTGACCAGGCAGTGTTTAAAGAACAGCAACAGGTGGCTGCTGGTAGAGGGGACCTGAGGCTAAGTGGATGTCAAAATGGAATTGCAGCTGAATCCAGGCTATTTATTTGACCCGCTTCACATCTGCACTCTTCCCCTCTGAGAAGGAAGAGACGGGAGGGAGGGGAGACGTGCAGAGGGTCGTTTTTCACATCTCTTCTCCAAAAGTTAATGTGGGGCTGGGGTATGTGTGGGGGGTTAGGGGGACAAAGGAAATTGTACATGGTATTAATTACGGACTTGTGTTCACATGGCTGCTCCCGCTATGTGTTTATGTATGGAAGTAACATCATGGGTGCACAACATGAAGAGGGTCAGTGGGACGGAGGTGTTTTTCCACGTGGTGAGTGAGCACATCCTATTAAATTCACCAAAGCTCACATAAAGCTGTGCGATCCCCAATGAGGTGAAACTAAGTCAAGGTTTTTTAATCGGAAAAGGGCAGAGTGTTTTGTTCCCCACAAATAAGATTTAGAAAACATCTCTGAAATCTGTATATTACACAGATTAAGATGTAAATAACAGCAACAAAAAAACAAAAATGTTTATTTTATTTGAAAAGCAACAGTGTTCATTGGTTGACATGAGTCCATTATGTAAATATGCTACAATTAGCCATACAGGCTCATTTTCATCTGCAGTCTCTGGATTGTAAATCATAATGATATTTTTCTAATTTGACATGTTATAATTGTACTTTGAAATTCCAAATTAAAATAAATTGAACATGGTTTTCAGGTATGAGTTCTCTCACAGCTCTAAATACGGTGTCTTCGTTCAGTTTTTCAAACTGGATTTGCTGTATCCTGTCGTCTTTTATATATACATAGATAAGGATAAGGAAATATGGACTGATTTTATGTGATACAGCTAGCATGTTGTTGAGAGTCACCTGTAATCACCAATTATGGAACAACATAAGCATTCATTTGGAGTTCTGAGCTTGCCACCTAATGATCGTAGAACTAAAATTCACTTTCTTTTAACTTTTAACGTTTCATCTCCACTACGCTCGTGACCTGTGTCTGTCTGTCTGCTCATCTTCAGAGATGAGTGACAGAGATGTTTATTTTTTTCATGCACATTAGCAGACTTTATAAACGCCGCCTACTTCGAAGGTTACTGGCAGTGAAACGAGAACAGTGGCCAGGTCTGGGAAGGATCCCTGCGTGTCTTTCCTGTTGACCTCAGTTTTTCCATGCTGTTATCAACCCAGCTGATAATGCAAGGCTCTGGGCTCTTTTTTCTCAGGACCCACAGCATACTGCCACACATTCTGATGGCGTGACACAGGTCTTTACCACAGAGCCCCTCTGTCTGAAGCGAAGCAAACTGGCAGGCCGAGTCCCGCAGCTGGTCCGCATATTGGTGAAGCACTCTGCCAGTCTGACTGCTATTACTGATTTCTGAGGATGTGCACGCGTGTGCTGCCCTGTTTTCTGAAAATGCTGTTCTGAAAACACATTTATATTAGCATACAAGGACTCACAACAGGTGCTGGAAGATGCAATAATGTAAGAGGAATTTTATTTTTTTTTAAAAAATAGGAAAAAATTGGCAGTCAGGAATTAATTTAAATAGTGTTACAAAAACTGCAATTCAAGCAACAAAAAGTTTTTTGAAAAAAGTCAAATTTTTTTTAGCTCCCAATATAACTTAATAACAGTATTACATCTTTTTTTTTCACCATGGAACAATTCATTTCAGTTTTCATCAAATATTCATCAGAAACTTTTGGACTGTGACTAAGAAAATTCTGAACCAGTACATTTTTTGGTCAATGTTTGTGTTAGTTGGTGAAAACAAGGGTAATTGCTACATTTTCCCGGTTACCACATGGGTTGGCGTGGCAACAGATACATAACTGCACAACACATCTTGGACCAATCAGATGGCTTGGTTTAATCAGATTACTTCACAGAAAACAGTACTTGTAAAATATTCGAGGCATTAGAGGACAGCACAGATATATACGCACGCTGCCTGTATGTGTGTGTGTGTGGGTGTTATTGTTTGTATTATTATTAACCAACTTAAGAAAAATAAAGGGGACATTTTTGAAGGGGCTCATTTTATAAATAATAATATAGTAACATTTCATATTCAGTCCAGTGTGTTATTTTTTTTTTTCTAATGAAAGAGCATGTTTTCTCATGTTTAATTACTTTTTCAACTTGCACTCTGCTCATGAGCTACATGTCAGGACTTATTTAATGAATATGAACATAGTGAGTCATGAATAATAGGTTATTGATTGTACGAGTTAAATTATATATAGTGATTCTTCAATTGTTGAATTAACATTGTCAGTGAATCATCCTCCTCTGCCATGGCCCACTGCCTCCATCCACGCCTGTAACCAAGTGGGAGGTAGCTCCCAGACTGAGGCACAGAAAAGTTTATTAAACACATCAGTTGGTTTGCAGCAGACCATTACTGAAATGTTGTATTCCAGCAATGAGAGATCAACAAATAGGCCTGGGAAATAACAAGCGAGGGGACTTTGGTCTTTTAAACCAGAGAGCATTATGCAAACTTTGAAAGAGGAATTTCTTAAATCTCTTACAGCAACTGAGGGGCTCTATATTTAACTTTGCCAGAGCACTTCGGACAAGTATTGGCTGTGGTTTCCAATTGGCTCAGAGAGGTCTCTGGTGGCTGCGAAGCAAACTTCTAAGTCCCCGGTTCCTAAAATGAAACAGCTGCACAGTGAGAAAGGCTGGAGCGAAGGGAAGGAGGAGTTTTCATGAATGAAGTCAGCAGGAGGAGGAGAGAGGAATCTAGCTCCGGGCCGATCTCTAGTATATAGGTGTGTCATTAGAGGGGTTTTAGGGACGTACCAAGCACGGGTGTGGACTCAGACACGGGTCGTATAAGTTTAGTTTGATTTATAGCATAAGAGGGGAAATGGTGTTGTTGTTTACACTGGCTCAGGGTGCACAGGAACCCACTGTGTAATTTGTAGTGTAGTTTGCACAGATCTGCCCCCAGGGAGCCATGGACAGAACAGAGCACCACTTGGAACAGGCAAAGGCATATTAAAGTCCAACGCTGAAATGAAACCTCAGACTCTCAATTTAGATGAACCTCCAAAGCCATCTAGCAGCCCTCTTTCACTTCGTGCCAGAACAATAACTGTGTAATTAATGACGACCTTTGCCAAGCCAAACCACAGCCATGTGTATATGACGGTATGGAGCACACATACAGACACACAAGCACAGATTGGATTGGTGAGACAAAAAAATGCTCTATAAAATTCTTTCTGCTGAATCTATGGAAAGTTGCAGAGAGCAGCAACATGGTCTTTCATATTTACCTGTCCAATCAGTGCCACGAGGCCATGGGAGAGTGGTGGCATCTGGCCGGTGTTAGGAGTCACAGCAGGCACAATCTGGTGTTTAATTTTTTTTTTTGCAATGTTACAAATATCAAATAAATAAATTCTGTCATCACTTTTTACAATTTAGCAGACCCAAAGAGTCTGCCTCTGGTACAAACAGGATGGTTCCATCCAGCCTGGGTCACACATACACTTTTCACTTTTCACTCATTCTGCTTTAGACTTACTTTAGAGACGTATCTGAGATGGAGCCATAATTTAACTTCAGTCCTATAATGCAGGTCTTAGGCAATGGTTCCATGTGCATAACATATGCCAATGGTATTTTACAGTGGCGTGAGTGCATAGCTTACATTTTTAGGATGGGTGGTCTGGTGGTATTTTAAACCATTATTTTTATTAACCTTGGCATTCTTTGCACCCTGCCTGATCCCTCTCTTCCTCCTTAATTTTTGTTTTCAGGCATCTTGTTTTTTAACTCATTTGCGTGCCTCTTTTTTTTTTCTTGCTGCTTTTAATTACGTTTATATGTTAAAAACACAAAAATAACTAAGCTTAAATTATAGCCTTCTCATGCACTGAGCTACATATGAACTTTATCACCCCCAGCCCAGACGCCTGTGCCGGCTGTGTTGGTGTGCGCCCCTTATCGATCTCTCCTGATCAATATTGTGAGCCACTGGCCATCATCACTCACAGGGAACTGACAAACACGACTGCATGTGTCTGTATGTCCTCACTCATGGACATGGGCCTTTAAACCTTTGCATCACCACAACCAAGCAACAGGTTATAACCTATAGAGCACATAATCCATCTGCATTTGATTAACGGATTTAACATGCATTTTTAGACCCACACAATGTCCGTGTATGCATTTTATCAGAGTACAGTGATAAATAGCGGTTCTGTTCTCTGCTAAGAGGCTTCATTGTTCTTCGGAAGAGGACTCATGCAGATGTCACCGCTCCAGCAAGGCTGCCCAGTGGCTTGTTTATAAATGTAACCGGCTGCACTCTGACATCATTGTCTCAGCAGTATAGATGCCTATTTTGTCAGCACATAATTGGTATAAATGTATGACTTGATACTAATTTGCTTGAGAATAAGATCCAGGCTGTGTTTGTCTCAGCGATGTAAATGCATATTTTTTCCTTTTTTTTTTTAATGAGCAAAGATGTCATGTAGATGCCTTTGCTTGCATGATTCTATTAGTACTAACATTCCCAAAAGATGAAAATAGCTTTTTTTGGAATCCTCAGTGCTCATTTGGAAAGTGACAGAGGTAAACACCGCATCTAGAGTTGGATGACTGTAATATCAGTAGGCTCCGAAGCACTGATCAGGATGGCATGGCTGGCTCCCAGGTTGGGTGTCCTGGCACTGAATAATGCAGCTTTTTCCTTTTGAGGCCCTGTATCCAATTGGGGTCTGTCACTGAAGATGCCCTCTCATCTCATCTCTCACTGACATGTGGAAATGTTCTCCAAGTAAGAGTTTACTTCAGTGTGAAAGGCTCGGAAAATGAGCTTTTTACAACGGTAAACAGCCCAGCCTAAGTGGGTGCGTCTCTGTCTGAGTACGTCTCCTGACTGTCCTCCTAATGACTCAGAAAATATGCACGCTGCTCCATTTATGGGCAGTAAAAACAGTCATCCAGCTGCATGCTAACAGACTGTGAAACGTGCCATAAAAACTGTCTCTGTCATATTCACTTACAGCACATTGCTAACTGGCAGCTCAACTGGCTATCATAACATCCAGGAGGACTTTCAGCGAGCTGCCCATCACCAGCAGCCAAACATGAAGTAAAACAGCAGGCGTGCCCCACGCGGGTGACATGAACTAGTGGCCCCACACATAAGAAGTGACATAAACAAGGAGGCCCCAGAGAGGAAAGCCATCAGCGGCTATGATGAGCGACTCTCTGGATGCTCCTTGACATATGTGGCTACAGTGGTATGGGATGGGAGGCAGCGTTGGGCGGTGACAGCGGGTGTTGTGGGGGTGAAACGGTAGAAGTGTGCACACGACTGCATTATCCGGCTGATTTAGTTATGACAGCTGGTGCCTGAGAGGAGTGCAGCAATAGGGGATAGGATTGCCCAGGCTGCAGACAAATGATGATGAAGAGATCACTTTAAAGAACAATCTCCATAATATTTCATGCTCACTCGGCAGCTCCCAGGCAGCCCGGGCTGCAAGGCTAACTGCTCTATCAATTGATTTGATTCACTGCGGCAGCTACTCCTCGCACATAGTATTCCAAATAAATGACACAGCAGATAGGAATGATATCTACATCAATATTAACCCTGAAAAGAACTAATGGATGCCAGCTGCAATTTGCACTATATCCTGAGTAATGCATGGGAGGCAGAAGGCAGGTGATGGAAGAGTTATAACTCAAGCTTCTCCTGTCTCACCCCCGAGGCACAAGAGGATACAATTTGACCTACTCCCACCCCACCCAACACAAATATACAAGCTACGTCTTTCCTCCTCCCTAGGCAACAATTTGTTTTTGTATTTATAAAGCACATTATGGCAGACCGGGCTAAACTAAACCATCTCTCAGGCTTGTGGAACACAAAAGCAGTTTATCAGATAAATCACCCTTGACCAGTAAGCTATTAGAGAAGCCAGGAAGTGGAGCCCGGGCACGTATGGTGGTTATAATGATAGCATAGTTGCCTTTTATTAATGCGCAGACATGATGCATGCTTGTGTGTTGCAGTGGTTTAACATGGCTCAGCACTCTTTAACCTGATCCCACTTACTAACCTGCTGCATTATGAATTCAGATCAGGTACCAGGATAGATATACAGATATTTCCTGTAAGAAAAGACCACAGTAGCTTTCCATACATTTAACACGACTTCAAGAGGGAAGCAAAAACCCAAGTTGTAGTGAGCCTCATCTTTCAGAATTAAAAGTTGCTTGTGGACAGAATTTACAATTTTTACTCAAGATAATTTGTATTTCATAAGCACACAGACAAGCTAGCAAACATTTTATGTCTTAAAATATCTACTTGTACACGGTCTCAGCTCCAATGGCTACATACTGGCTGGAGCAGAGACTACATCTACAAAACAACAAACATTTGGACCAGCATACTATAGATTAAAAGTTTGCTTACTGGAGAAATATCATGTAGTATCACTATTTTTTTCCATTTTACAGTGCCGTGGTAAAGGCCTGGTAACCTGGGTTAAATACTGGCCAGGTAAGGTGTTTTCTTCATTGTTTTCTTCAATGTTTTCTTTACGTCAAGGTAATGCCAGAACATTCATTAGCCTGGACGATGTTCACTGACCAGGCCACTGATCACCGCTGTCCCTGATATCTGACCCCTGGCCTAGTAAGAAGAGACCTCGATACACACACATAACGCTTGTGCCTTGAATATGAGGTGGTGACTAATTACATTGCCTCGGAGAGTGTGTGGGGTTTCCATCAGTGATGCTTAATGAATGTCATAATAATACACCTCTGATTGTCAGCAAGTGTATGTGTGTCTGTGTGTGTGTGTGTGGAGAGGGAAGGTGATGTTTATGTGGGTGTATTTGGGTTCTGTAGGAGGGAGACTGCACCTTAGCTGAGACCCCCACCGCTAAGCAGTCTGCTAATGAGTCCACTAGAGACCCACCCAATACCTTTGATTGTGATGCCATGAAGGAGAGGGGAGCAGTGCAATCTTTAGCTGGATTAAGTATCTCTTAAGGAGATCTACTTTCAGCCACAATCTTATCAACCCTTGAGTGTGTATTAATTAGGCCTATTGCTGAGGCGAAGTGGATGAATTTGCAGTATTCCCTCTACTCCTACCCCTGAAGACACACATGTGTGCACAAGAATAGGGTAAAACAACAGGTCCGATAGCCTCCTGCAGAAGTTGCCTCCCACACAAACACAGGCCTCCTGCGCTAACGGGGAAAAGCACGCAGGTTTAAAGCAAAGCCTACATCTTAATCGACATGTTCCAGCATGTTGATGTTCATTTTAATTTGACACTCCATTGCATCAAAAGGTATAACAAAAAGCACTAATATTCAGTCCAAAAACTCTCATTCTCCCTTCCTCCCTCCTCATCTCTCATGGGCTATAACCTGGACGTTTAAGAAGCATGTCCAACTGGTATGTTTTGACGTGTTTTAAGTAGTGTTTAATGACAGTGGACCGCCTGCTCTGTTCCGGAGCTGTCTAAAGAGTTTCAAATCAAACGTTCTGCTCCATCAATAATGCAGTGCCTTGGATCCCATGGAGGACTTAATTGTGGGTGCAGGGCTGGTAGGGAGAGCCCTGACTAGGGGTGTCCTGTTGCACTCTTTAATTAGAGACCCCCGTCATGTCAAGGGAGGGAGCCCAGGGTGTTTGCTGTGTAGTAACGTGCCCAGCACTGCTTTGGCGGCGATCCCTGCCATCAGCTACCTCTCGTGGCTCTGCCTGGAAGGGATATCCAGGTGGCAGGGAGAGCCAGGGGGGAGATGATGTTTTAAACTACTTTTAATCATGTATTTATCATACACATTAAAACATTGAGGAAAGGAAAGCTGAGGCAGAAGAATGCCATATCTGGCACTGTGGCAAAGTTAGAAAGAAGTGAGATTACCCGACCAGTGTAGCCTTATCCTTATCCCTGCCTGAGGTTAGCTGCTCAGAGCTACATTAGCTACTAATAGCATTAGGCATTCACACACAAATATCAGACAAACGGTCAACAGGTTTTGTTAAAAAATAAAACAAAAAAGCACTGAATTAAAATACTGTATTTTTATTTTTGAGGCATGATTTCTGATATCTTTCTTAAGAAAATGTTTCGCTTAGAAAATGAAGCTATTTTATGTCTAGTTCTAATTTTAAATCTTGTCTTGAAGGGAAAATTATAAAAAATTTCCCTCAAATCAAATGGTCTGCTTCCATTGCCTTTACCCATTGTCGTTTCTATTACAATGGTGTCTTGCAATCAAAGAAAACTTATATCATACATAAAAGGTTATTTTAAGTTATTTTAAGTCATTATTGGTGTACCGGAAATACAACAAGCATGAATTCATACATTTAACTTGCACATACAAACACAACCGCACAAACACATGACAAAATGTTTTTAGGTTTAACTTTAACATTTAATTCTGATTTGAGGGTATTTTCTTTATCTGTGTCAAAAACTGTACGTTATTGTAATCATGTATGTTTCTTATTCTACTTTTATTTTCTGTGTAGTATTACACACACCACAGATAAGGTAAGAAAAAATCAATCACTAGAGCCCAAAGAGGAAAATGTACACATTTGAGGTGAATAAATTTGAGGTAAGATATAATGTTCCACAGTGTGAGTTATCTATTCCTTTTTCTTTTTTCTCCTGTCATGGTTATTAAACCAATTATTGATGACAGGCAAACAAACCACTTCAAGAGTCTGAGCTTCATGTTTTTTATAAAAATCAATATTGCCCCCAGGCCCTTATCTTCCATCCAAAAGAAAAATGACAGAACAAATTTGCTGTATGATGGATGATGGTGCCTTTCTTTGTCCCATGTAATGGAGCTGATGATAAGGAGCTGAGTGGACTCCAATTAGGAAGCTTCTTTTATATTAATATGGATTAGTGTGCTGTTTGAAATGGTGAAATTGACAATCTGACGACAATGAAATGAGTGACAGAAAAACTGGGAGCAGGTTGAGGGCAAAAGGATGACGTGGTGGTCACTGAGTCTAAGTCTGTCACTTGAAATATTTGACCAGCATATGACTGACCTAATGTTGTGATGAAAAGCAGAGATGAAGGCATTTCTCAGTGACAAAAGTAAAACAACTAATTACATAATTTGTGTGGCGTAAGGCAGCTCAAATCCTCTCACATTTGACCTGGTGGCTCTTGACGCTATGATCCATCTTAATGTTTGCCAGCATTAAAGTAGTCAAGATGGAGGGCTGCAGAAGAAGATATCATTCAGTGTCTAATCATTCTATTAAGCCACGACGTGCCTTGTGTTTGTGGGGTGTCGGAGGTGGAAGGAGACCCCGGCCAAACATCAGGTGTCACGCTCAGCGCCAATGAATGGACAATGGCTATCCATCAATCTTCCATGCCAGCTTGTCGTACGGCCTGAAACCAACTACAATGTCCATCTCAAAGCAATTTGATCCCTTCAGCTGACTCATTCATCAGCTTGACCTCATTTGCAATCCAGACTGGTGTCCTGAAGAGACGAGCGCTGGATTCAAAAGGCAGAATGAGTGCAAAATATTGAATTTAAGGGAGCCAATGACCAATAGTCCAAAATATTGCTTGGAGCATAGAGAGTGAGCTTTATCTCAGTACCATTTATTTAGTTGATGGATTGTTTATCAGTCTGCCCGAACAGACATGTATGGGCGTAGCTGGAGGGAAGTTTAGAGGGGTTTTAGTCAGCGCCGCTGTAGCACAACCATGTACATCCCCTTCAGCCAACTGACCTCGCCAGGTCATCAGGACTTAAGTAAGAGTGAAAGTCGCTTTAAATGGAGCAATGCTCCCAGGGACTCAGCCTTGACTTAGCAGCTGCTGCTGGCTGTTGACTATTACTTTTCCAGGGGCTGACTTTGATGTTTTAACAATCTATACATATTGATTCAGACTGATAATAAACAATTTGATTAGCCTCTTTCTATAGACTGTCATTTCAATCACTCTCAGAGCTCCGATGGAGTGGAAGTGAGGGGCTGTGGACAGAGGGAGGGACGAAAGGGGGTGGGGGCCCCAGAAATGGAAGAGAAGGAGAGAGAAGGCAATGCTGACAGAGATGGTGGAAGGCTAGAGCCCCCTCCTCAGACGGAAAAAGGAATCCAGCCCTGATTAGGCCTCTGCCTTTGGTGAATTGGACAAGACAGCTGAGCTGCCAGGTTATTAACTCCCTCAGAAAATTCTCAGGCTGGCCTGAATACTGCGATCTGGATCAATAAGCAATCTCCGGTGTGTACCAAATGCCTGCTGGATTCATTTGTCTCCCAGCACCCTCTCCCTCCGCTGGACAATACACCTACACAACTGAGCCCCCCGTGCCTCTTCTCCTTCACCCTCCCTTCTTTCCTGAGTGTCGTTCTCACTCTCTCTCCCTCCCTCCTCACCTCTCCTGTGTTCACTCACTGAAGTCTCTGTCACTTTTTAAATAATGACCCTGGGGCTGAAGGAACAACTGCCTACCTCTATTTCATCACACTGAGACCCTCTCCTGCAAACCTAGGTGACCAAGCTATCTGGGGGGGTGGGGGAAGAGAGATGGAAAGAGAGCGAGAGAGAGAGAGGAGCAGAAGAGGGGGGTTTGCCCACGGCAATGGGGAGGGTAGGGGCTGCCGCAGCGTAATGACTGACAGAAGCGCAGATGTCGCCATAAGAGCTTGAACCAAGCATATCAATGGCCGGGCTGTAGCAACTTTGTCGTAGACATAAAAACATACAAAGTGTCATTACAGCTGATATCACACAGATAGAACAAGCGTCGTCATTCCAGGTCGTCATTATGTGGTGCATCACATCCCGTCTGTTTGTCCTTAATATTTAGTTCCGTTGTGCTTCCAGTGTGGGATTTTGTTGAGTCTAGCGAGAATATGTAGCTGCTGTGACAAAACACACAGCACTGCGCAGGGAGCTGTGCTCTGAACTATACACTTAATGTGCTCAGATTCAGTAACCAGCTGCCCATATTGTCCATTTCCATCACACATTTGGTTCTCGAAGAGACCAGCTTCACTCCCTCAAGCTCAAAGTGAGCTCATCTTTGTGGAAAAGAAGCAAAGATGGATTTACTTTACATAGTGATTGTGTTTGCTGATTTGGCAGGGCTTCAGCTGATAACTTTTAGTGATTCACTGCGGCATTGATCTCCCAGATAGATTTATTGACGAGGGTAGATGGCTGAAGGGTGGGGGTTGAGGAATTGGCAGGAGAGGAGGTAGGGTGCGGTGAGGAGGAAGGGCTGAGGTGATGTGAGGAGAAAACAGCCACTGAAGCAAGGTGGACAGTGGATGAGCCTGATATTACCTGCCTGTACTTGTTGGCGATGTTTTTCCCCCAAAGGAGTTGAAAGCCATGTTGTTTCTCATAACTCATTTCTGTGGTTTGGTTTCTATTGTCATTGTGTTGCCTCTGTGTGGCTGCAGAGTTGCGACCCCAGAGGGAATTGTCCGTCAGCATGTAATCATAGCGAGGCCTAACTGAGGAGCTAATTGTCAGAGACAATACACTCCACTGAAAGTTCAGCCCATTAAGGATAAACCTGGCGGATGTTTAGATGTTTTTATCTCTGTGATCTCGCTTGGGGCAAATCAAAACTGCTGCTTATAAGCAGGGAGACAAAAAGAAAAACTGTGAGGGAAATGCACTTATTAAAAGGAGCTCCGTAAATGTCTGAGAGGCCTATAATGTTGCAAGGAGATGGGGATGTCGGACAGACCAAACAGGAAGCTCCTCAAAAAATGTATGCTGGAGTTTTTAATCAGTCAAAGATGGCTAACTTATCAAGGGTTGATTGCGATGCAGTAGTTCTGCTTCATAATGTTTTTGTTTTTTTTGTCCTTGTCCTGATCACAGGCTGCGATATCATCAAAGAAAGTTTATAATAATGTAATTCGCCTGATGATACAGAAAACTGATCTTTTGATTAGTGTAATTGCAGTGTGGGATAATTCTATTCCTTGCTAACCACAGTATTATCATGTGATGACTCTGACTGTCAGCTAAACACCTTTCACCTAAAAGTGCTGTCTGTGAATACCTTTATCAACTGTTTTATAATATTTTAAACTCCACTGTTACCCTACCCTGGTGAGCCCTATTTCATTGGCATCTCTTTTTCCTTTCTTTTCAAGGTCATTTGTAATGTGGAATCTATAAAATTTTCAATGAAAAAAGTTATTTGAATTCTTAGATTTTAATGGCTAAGCTTAAAAATTCCCATTTCAGGCGTGCAGTTTTAAAATGATCCTACAGTGTGTATTTCATCGGATGTAATTACTGTGGGTAATTGCTCTCCCTCTCTCTCTCTCTCTCTCTCTCTCTAACACATACTTACAGTATCGGCACAAACAATCTCTGTCACTGCCTTTTTCATATTTTCTGCATGTAGATTTATATTTTTTAAGAAAAAAATATGCCCTCACAAGAGGACTTTAGTGGAGAATTAAACCTTGCCTTTATGGAAAATCTATTTATTGCCAATAATCTTCAAATAATCAATCTATTTAAAAGTTACTATTGGTTTTCAATAACAGATTTACGTCACTAATAAGAAATGGAGTAAGTTGGCATAAAAACGCAAGATTTTAAATGTCGGAAAGAATTTTTCAAGTAAATGCTTTATTTGAATCATGTCTCTTATTGCCTCCCACCCCCTTTCAACAGGAAATCTGGTGTTGAACATGAACCAAAACTTAAATTAGATCAGATATTTGTCTGAACAACATGTCATCCAAATGAAATGATAAAATTCATCTTTCATGATTGTCATCTCATCTGGAAGCAGTTGTAATACTCATGAAATTAAATAGCCATGATTAAAGTTTGCTTATATTTAGGGAAAAAAACTACTTGGTGAAAGTTGGGGAAAGATTATAGTTTGGTTTCTTTTTGTGTTTGTGTGGACATAATAATGATGTAAAAGCATTTTGAGCTCATCAGTATATGAGAAAGCAAAAGTTTTGTGGACGTGGACATGGACAGGTAATGTTTTCAATTTGACATGTAATGTATGAAAACTTTACTTCAAGGTGCTGAAAGTTTTTCTCCTTGTGGTTACCCTGGATGAAGACCCCCCTCTCTCTTTTACTCCCTCTTTCTCTTTCATTGTCCCCTCCTGACAGTGACGGTAATGCGTGAGTAGGTGAGCTGCCCTCAGGCCTCTGTACATCCATGTCCACCCCAATATAAATCAGCACTTGTCATCACAGACTCATATCACACGCACTGATCCCACGTCCCCTCCACCAACGAGCAGCCTCTTCCTTGTTGTTCAATGCGGTCCGAGGTGCCACTGGCCACAGCGTTAAACCTGTCCAGTCTCACCAGCACTGTCTCCCTCTCTCTGTGTCGCTTTGTTTTCTCCCTGCTAGACCTGTAGGTGCTGCTGCGTGGTGAAGTTAAACAGATGTGACTGCATTAGATTCAGCCTGGGCAGCGGCACACCTCTGCTGGCCTGAATGCATTCTATAATTATCAGGAAGTCAGCTCATGTCAAAAGTGCAAGTGAAAGCTAGGGTCACTGTCAGGAAAATGAATCAGATAGTGAGATGAGCCCACGCAGCTGCAGAAGAGCTAAATAAGATTTAGATAGTGTTGCTTGGAACATGCAGTTTGACCGCAACAGTGGCTTGTTGGTGTTCAACCACTGAATGTAGAAGTTTTGTTCTCAGTTTATCTGGTATTTGGTTTTTGCAGCACACTCTGTATTACACACTAACATGACATTCTTTTTAATTTATAAAGATTGACTTTTTGATACAAAAATATTTTTGATTTTGGGCAAACTGTCCCTTTAAAGTACAAACGTCACATTATTCTTCCATCCAACAACTATTCACTCTGGTACTCCTCCGTTCCTACTAAAGCACTATGATAATTGAATTCTAGCCAACTCCAACAGGAACATTGGCCAATGTTTCTGGAGTAATTGTGAAGGACAGGAATGGCTAGAGGCTGTATTTAGACACAGCCATGAGCTAACAGCTAACGTCAGCATGCAGACCAATGTTTACTATGACATGATAACGCAATGAGTTGAAATGGATATAATGTTTACCATGTTCATCCAACAGGGGCCATGAGAGATATTTGAATAGTGGATGGAACTACCAGTTTGTTGTGTAACAATGCCACATGTGCAGACAAACTAGAATAGTTAAAACATAATTTAGTTAATATTATATTGATTTTGCCACAATATACAATTAATGTTGTACCGTATAACCCATCCATAAGGTTGCATTAATGAAAAATGCTTTTCTTGCAAACAAATGAAATAGAGCATACATGTCAGATGTAGGACAAGTGTTAGCCAAGGTCATTAATTGAAAAGCATTAATTTAGATTTTTACTGAACAGTATGGATTGAATCAAGTTGAATGAAGTTCATTTCAAAATAAAGATTTAGTACACTGAATAGATGTGAACCTGTCTGTTGCATGTAGGATAAATGCTGCTCATATAAAAAAATTCCATCAACAATTAGAATTCATTTGATGCCTCTGAGATTATTTGATGGAGGCGAAGCAGCTGCCTTGGCCTGGATTCATCCAGCCACTTTGATTGTGGCCACTGATTGATTAGGAAGAGCCAATCAGTAAATACCACACAATCAGGGACTAAGAACATAGAGAAGATTAGACAATTCCAGGTAATCAATGAAGATATTCTCTGATTTGTAGGTACTCAGTTGCTGCCATAAATCAAGCATCATAGCAAGCAAGTTTAGTTTACAATAAAACAAAAGCCAACGACAGGCAAACTATAAGAGATGAATTAAGGGTCTGTGGAAGGAAGTGTAGACTGGCATGGTAATAAGACAGAATTACAAACCACATATTCCGGCCTGCTTCCCTTGGAGAAGCTGTCAACATTTAATGGGCTGCGGCGAAAGCTGCTATCCGTCATCCTGGTTCCTGTCTACGTATTTATGCACTTATTTATCGCCTTGATGCAATATCATCACTCCCAAAGAACACAGAGTCTGCTTTAGAGGACATAGACAGAATATGAAGGCCTTGTTAAATCACCACTATTATACATTATGAGTGCCTCCTCAAACAGTCGTTCTGTGTCTTGACAAATTAAGGTGATCATAATTGGGGATTGGGTAGCATTGGAATATAATGGGCCAACAGGTAACCAACAGGTCATAGGTGTCCATCAGTTGTAGAATGGCCCATAAACAGAACACACAACTTGCGCGCTGGTTCATGACATCCGTTTGTATGTGTCCTGGCCCTAAGACTCCTTTTGCTAACCTGTTGACGCAAATGGTTTATTTTTCTGCCCTCCCTCCTTGTTGTCATGGGGGACATTCTCGTTTAGGATGGTGGAACTTCGTGCTGTCCTTAGAGCATGTGGGGGACTAGGATCCCCCACATCCAGCCTTAATGGATTGACTAGACAGATGATCCCGACAGCGACCTTTGCAAGTGCTTTTGATTCTATCATCCGCCATGAGGTCACGCCTCTTTATCAGAGAAATTACCTAAAGTGCCTCTTATTTCATCATCCAGAATGTCAACACAACGGGGCTCTTTTAATTTATACACATCCCAAACAATCACTGCATCATGCATCACACAACTGCCTGTGAAATGTCATTGTTGGTAGCCTAGGCCAGGTGCAGAGACATTAACCTACACCATGGTTTTGAGGGCAAGGTCATTAGAGAACTATACTTAGAAATTTGTCTGAGAGTGGCTTTTGTTACTTTACCTCTGCTTTATAATACTGCACAGAAAAAGGCATGCATTGATAAATTAATTTCTTTTTGCCCTGGGTGGCTGTAAAGGGTCAAAAAATGTCTTTGTCAACTTAAATCCACCTCAGTTCACTATCATATATCATTGGACTTACTTAAGATGTATTTCCTGAAGTGCAGTTGTCTTTGATATCCCCATTCTTTATCAAAGTCATTTCCATACCGTTCCCTAGAGTTCACTGCTTAAGAGGATACAGTGACATAGGAAATACAGTTAGCTCTAGATGTATTTGGACAGTGACAAAATTTACATCATTTTGCCTCTACGCACCACCACAATGAATTTGAAATCTAGTCATTCATTCATTTTCGACTGCTTATCTATGCAGAGTCACAGGGGGGCTGGAGCCAATCCAATCCTTATTGTGCGAGGGCAGGGTACCACCTGAACAAGACATCAGTTCATCGCAGGGCTGACATACAGAGACGAACAACCTGTTGCACTCATATACACACATACGGGCAATTTAGAGTAGCCAATTAACCCAACCCTCTTTACATATTTTTGGAGTGTAGGAAGAAGCCGGAGTACCTAGAGAGAACCCACGTAGACACAGGGAGAACATGCGAACTCCACACAGAAAGGCACTGACCCGGGAATCAAACCCAGGAACTCCTTGCTTTGAGTTAACAGTGCTAATGGATATGAAATAAAACAATTAAGTTTTTCACGAAAATGTGGCATTTACTGTTTAGGAATTAGTATTTTCATTTTCAGGGGTCAAAAGTATTTGTACAAATGCTATAATAATAACATATTAACATAATTGTAAATGTAACCGTAGTTTTTAATACTAGGATGAAAATCCTTTGCAGTCAATGACTGCTTCAAGTCTGGCGCTCATGGACATCACCAGATTCTTTTCTCCCTGGAGATGCTTTGCTAGGCTTTCACCTCAGCCACCTTCAGTAGCTGCAGTGACTGCTTATAACTAAGCTGCTCTATTAGGATGAAATCAGAGTTAAGGTTATTGCCATTGAAGAAAATTCCAATGTTCTACCTTCATAAACTTCTGAGTTAGCTTCTGCACTAAGTGTAAGGTCATTATCCATCTGCACTGTGAATTCATCCAAGCAGCCACACATGCCCATGACATAACACTGCCTCCACCATGTTTGACACATGATGTGTTTTGCTTTGGATCATAAGCTGTTCCTTTCCTTTTCTGGACTTTTCTCTTCTCATCATTCTTACACATATTTATCTTGGTTCATCTGTCCAAATAATCTGATTCCAGAACCTTGGAGGCTTTTTTAGATGTTTTCTAACAAAGTGTAATCTGGCCTTCCTTTTCTTGAATGTTAACAGTGGTTTGCACCTTCTTATAAACCCTCTGTATTTACATTCATGAATGCGTCTATGATTTGGACTTTGACAGCGATATGCCTATCTTCTCCAGAGTACTCTTGACTTGTCTCCATGTTGGGAAGGGGGTTTTTCTTCACCACGGAAAGGTATCTATCGTCATCTACTTTAGGTGTCTTCATTGTCTTCCAGACATTGATGTTGAGCTCACTACTGCATTCTTTTTTTTTTTTTAAGAATGTACCAGATTGTTTATTCAGCTATTCCTTAAGCTTTTTCTACCTCTTTGGCCCCCTTCACTTGCATTGATATTTCCTTCGACTTCATATTGACAGCTCCAGCCAAACAGCTGCCAAAAGCCAATTCAATACCTGAAATCAACCCCAGACCATTTCTTTGCTTCATTTGCCCTGAAGTAACATGGGAATGGACAACAACTGGCCATAAAACTGCTTATCAGTCAATTGTCCAAATAGTTGTGAGCCCCTGAAAATGGAAGTACTCTGTAAAATGACTGTAATTCCTAAGTGGTAACTGCCATAATTTTGTGAAAGAACAAAGAACAAACATAAAAATGTACAGGTGTTTTAGATGTTGAATTGGCCAACCATAAAATTGCCACCTCGCAATAAGAGAATACATCTAATTGATAGGACTGTCCATTTAAAAATGAATGTACAACTATGAGAGCTGTTCGCCTACGTTGTTCATACTATACTGTATACTACTGTATGTTTAATTGATGGCTGGAGTAGGACTGTAGGTTTGTACTAACTTAAGTTTCCTATTGTATAGTAGCAGCACATTTCTTTCAGGTCACATGGTTTTCTCTTTTCCACAACAGTTGAAGGAATTCGATCAGCATCTCTTACTGCTCTGTAATTCAAATGGGACTAGGAATGGGACCTGTTTGGGATACTTGTGAGTTCTCAGGACTTTACCAGGCAAAAAGACTGAAATTTTGAGTCTCCTAGCCTTTAAGTTGGTTCTATTATGCCATACAGGTGATTAACAGCCAATGATGTCATTTCGTAATGAGAAAATTTGATATAAATACGAACAAAGCCTTGCTTTAGACCTAAAAAGAAGTCAGAATAAGAAGGAATTGCGATCATGACATCCAGAGAAAGCGAGGTACACGTATAAATAAATAGAGTACTTAAAATGACGACCTACAGTACTGCAATAAGTAAAAACAGCAAGACCTCACATATAGGGCAGAACACCTCTATGACATGTGAATCATCTGGATGGAGACATGTGCTGGTACAGTACTGACTCCTCTGACTTTGCTTACCCTTGGAAAGCTGTCCGCACCCTATGATCCAACATCTGAAGAGCTGATAAAAACCCTTAAGTTGCCTCAAAGCAGCTGCAAGGCTTAACATTGTCAAAAAGGGTTTTTTTATTTCCCTACCATTTCGACCTCCTGTGTATATTTTATTGAGCCGTTCTCATCCCACAGTAGAGAGCGGCAGCCATAAGCTGCTGAAAATGTATTTCAAGGCTCATTAACACAGGATGAGCATGCTTGGAACATGTAGCATCCTTTA
>KV751341.1:8728763-8771030 GCA_001698575.1 Mola mola | reverse complement strand
GGCCCCCCCCCCCCGAGCCTGGTTCTGCCGAAGGTTTCTGCCTCTTAAAGGAAGTTTTTCCTTGCCGCTGTCGCCAACTGCTTGCTCATGGAGGGATTTGTTGGGTCTCTAAATAATTCTATAAAGAGTTTGGTCTAGACCTGCTCTATATGTAAAGTTCCTTGATGTAACTATGTTATGATTTGGCGCTATATAAATAAATCTGATTTGATTTGATTTGATTTTGGTGAAATGAGGGGGACCAATACAATATCAAAAGGGTGGTTTTCATGTTGTGGCTGGTGCATGTCGTTAACAAGGTAAGAAGGAGGAATATGAACAGTCTTAAGAGGATTGTCTCGCACAACTTTCACTCAGGGGACCAGAGTTGCGTTTCCCTTGAAACCAAGCATCACATGTCTTTTGGCAATCATATGCTGAAGGGAATGTTTGGGCATCTCACACACATGCTACAGGGTACCTTGCGTGTCTAGATGAAATATGAGGGCCTGGCATGAGACAACCCTTGATGACATCGGGCTGGCTAATTATGTATGACATAAAATAGTGAAGACAACCAGTTAGCTTTGTGTTGCACTAGTAGCTAGTAGCTGGTTCTTTGGTGAAACATTTCAAACTCTGATGCTTAACTTCAATTCAGAGGTTATTTGCTTTCATTTCAACCTTTACTGAACACCTTGTTGGTGTGGAAGTTGAAGATGAAGGTTAGGTACAACAGATTCATTGCTTAGGCTAGTTGACCTTACACTGACTGTATCAGATATTATATAGTAACAGCTTCTTAACCTACAGTAAGTCCATGGCATATCAAAATTGGACTGATGTTATTTCTGTCTGATTTAATGAACTTCATGTGGACCAAAAAAGGCTTAAGGAGGATGTCAACCTACTAACGAAATAACTCATGTCAAAATAATGAGACACAATGTGTTAACTGATGCATTTCATTACAGATGTTGATTCTGAAAATCTGACAGGACAGAGGCCTGCTATTTTTCACGTTTTAACTAACACATAGAAATGAAATCTTTTCTGCTAATACTAGGACAATGATTCAAAAACAACATGTTTTCCAAAATATTTGACTGTTTTTAGAAGAACTAAGAACTCATGTGCTCATGAGTAACATAGTGGATCCCCTAAGTATTCCTTGAATACAAAAATTAGCTTCTAGACGAAGATCATAAAACAACAAATACAATATTGTTATGTTGTATTGGAAAACACAATATCTCAATTTCCCTTAGAGGTTGGAAATGTACGCAGAGAATATATAAGCCACATTGTGTTCCATAATGTAGCCTGGCTTTGCCGTGTTGACACATTTAACAGTGATTCCCCATTTATCAATTTCTATCAACAGTGATTGCCCTTGCTACACTGAATAAGAGATATCTGCAAATGAAATCTTTAAACATCTTAAATCTTTAAAAAACTAATTTACCTAATGTCTTACCATTCCCAATTATATTGGGCAAGTCATTACCAAGTTCCATGATTTATTCTGGAACGGTGTACAGAGTGTGTCCATCTGCTTATGTTTACGCGTTGTTCGTTATGTTAAGTTATGTGTTAATTTGGTGAATCATTGTGCGAGAATGTATTTGCGTGTGTGTTTGTGTGTGTGGAGCGGTTGTTAGAGAAAAACAAGATGTTGAGAGATGATTTTATTGGCCTGTGTTCAGAATGCCCTCCTTGCATCTCTGTCATTTGTTGGAAGACAATCTTGCCATCGATTTGTAAAAATGCTTGAAAATGAAATGAGAGTCTCCCAACCCACTTAATCAAGAGAGCATATTGATCAGGTTTCTAATAAAGGATCATTTAGATAGGTTGGAAAAAAAATAGGCCGGCGCATCATATCATGTCAAGCAGTAATAGGATGTGTTTATCTGAATATCCCCAGATATAGTGAAAACAAACTTTCTATATCTTCAGAATGGAAACCTGCCCTGCTTTCTAAGTTCTCTGCTTAAAGGGGTATACCAAATATAATAGTGTGAGTGAGGTTTCTGATGATCTCAAAACCCTGATTCTCCAAATGTTCTCAATTATCATAAAATGTTAAAGAACATTTTTGTGCACTCTCAGAAATGCCATATAAACAATACTTTGTCTTGGTTTGTTGAAGTTATAGTAGACACAATGATGTGGTTTCTACTTTTGACAACAGCAAAGGGAAAAAAAAAATCAGATTAAGTTATTGTTATGCCATACCATAGGCCTACCAGTTGTGCAGATTTGGGCTGAACCCCAGGCACAAGTTGCTGCTGACAACAATGGTTAACTGGCTTATTGAGCTCCATTACTTCCACCAAGGAGGTTATGTTTTCACCAGTGTTAGTTAGTTTGATCGATTATTGACAGTATAGCCGATGGATTTATATGAAGTTTTCAATATTTTGCTTATTTTGAGGATTCTTCACAATTATGAGATTATACTAATTTCAACATTTTGTCTTAAATAATCTTTACATTGCTTGGCAATAAATATGGGACAATGGCATTATGGCAAGTTTTATGTTTGTGTTTGTGCATGTGTTTTGTTATTTATTAAGACCCAATGAAGAGATTCGTTGTATATAACAAAGTTCCACCTACAAAGTACTTGGAGACTGCAGACCTCCACCAAGGCCAAACAAACAGCACAATGTTTTTTGTTATAATTATGATGGTGTCAATATGCTGATGTGTTTTTTGTTTTTTTTTTAACATCCACATTATTGTTATCCTCAGTTTCTTTATTATCATTAGAGGATATGGGTCATTTTAAGTTGCCAGTGTGAGGTAACTGATAAGATTACAGACTTATGTTTACTAAACTGAAATTAATATAAAATTAATATGAAGCAGACCCTCTGCTGATTGCATATGTGGATTTCCCATATCTCCAATAGTTATTGAGGTATATCAAGAAGCAAATTCCTGTTTGTGAATGGAAAAAAAATCAGAAAAAGATCACAGGGTCCAGAGATTGATCGGGATTAAAGATGTTCTGATGTCATCTTTTTAGGTCCCAATACCGATTCTGATACCTGGGCTTTGGGCATCTGCCAATACCAAGTGCTAATCCAATACCAGTGTGTTTTAATATATATATCCCACGGCTTTTTTTCGTGTTGTCTGCAATGTTGCGCAAAACAACGACTTAGGTATGTTCAGCTTTATCAGCATCTCCTCCGTTTATTCAGCTGTTGGCGTGCCAGTGTGCGACCTATGAAACTCATTTTCTTGCAGCACAGCACTTTAAAGTGTAAACGTTGGCAGTGACGCTGTGTCCACCCACTGTGCAGTTAAACTGAGCAAAGACATGGGGCCCACCTCAGAGCTCCAAATGTGAGTATTAAAGCTGATTGCCTGCACATCCTTCTACCTACATGAAAAATTTTCCCTGAAGTTTTGTGAAAGCACTTTCGGAGATGTATTTGCGACCTGGCAAACAGTTCAATTAAGTGGTGAAATCCCACGTTTTTGACAACGGACAGGCTGATCGTCTAGGACAATGAACTTGACAGTTTTTTACAGATATCCTTGTTGCTTTTTTGCTGTCACATGGAATCTTTCTCAGAATGCAGCTTCCAAAGTTTGCTGCTGATGTTTGTCTTCCTTCCCCCTCCTTGTGTCAGTGAAGTCATCATTCACATGACACGTCTTCAAATATTCTATAAGATTGCCTGTGTTAAAATTGGCAACACTCACGCCACCTCACGAAAGTATAGCCTTGCATGCTGTGCATGTCGCATACTGGGAGGATTATCAAGAGTAAAATATCTCAAAACAACAGACATGTTGCGCAACAGTTCTTCTTCACTGCTCTAAAACAGTAGTTGCTAGTGTTGGCACAGGGCAAATTGCGTTGTTGGGTTATATAATTCAAACAATAAAGACGAATTGATTGTTCCGGAGTAGGAGGTGGCTGGATGCTGGCCCCCACTAAACAGCAAAAAGAGTTTACTGGTGTCAGACAGTCCATAGAGACAGTACTCAACTATTCCAATATCAGCATTTTCAGCAGTATTGGGAGTATTTCTGATACTGGTATCAGAATCGGAACAATTCTAATCCGGATTCAAAATCTAATCAACTGTTCTTCAGGCCATTTCCCACTCTCTTAAAAATGTCATCAAGATCCATCAATAACTTTTTGAGTTATCCTGTTCAAAAACAAACTAAGAAATAAACTGACTAAAACATAAACTCCTCTGCTCCTTAGAGGTAACTAGAAATGTTCAGAGACGTAAACCTCTGCCAAGTGTTACTTTAACAAAGATTGCAGCATCTGCCACTTTTTTCCATACATGCCAAATATTTTATTGTTTTGGGGGTTTTTTAATCATTCCCCGTCCTCACAACATCCTGCTAACTGATAAATGCACAAATAACAGAGAGACAGACGCATATGAAACCATCTTGGTGAAAGTAATGAATTACTTTCAGTGGAAGTATCTTTATGTCATGTCCAAATCTGTAATGAAGAGGAAGTGGAGTCCCTGCTGTGCTTCGGCGTTAGCTCCGGCTGCTACACTCAGTGTCACAACAAAGTAGAATGACTCACAAACATAAGCTCCTTGGCGGAGGTTATAACCTGGGTTAGTTTTGGTAAAGGTCATATTAAGGTTGCCAGTAGTTTAGCCAGTAATTCAGTCACTAAATGAAAATATGACAGTAATCACAAACAGCCAACAAACCAACAAACACACAGTCCCAGAAATATAACCTCCTCAACTCCAACATTCCCAGTGAAAATGACAAAAAATAACAAAATGTTCCTTTTTAAATTTAAAAAGGTCTTCTGTGTATTTACTGGATGCAGTACAGTGTTGTGCAACAGAAATTAAATATATGTGTTGTGTGGCCATGACTCTGTCAGCCCATTGTTGGCTGTGATACAAACTAAAGATCTTGACAGTGTGCATTAACTTGGTGACAAATATCTCCTCTCACAAAAATCTTACGGACTCCCCTCTTTTTCTGTTTGCTTCTAAAGACCTCTCCCATTTCCTTATTCCCACGCTCACACAAAATTTAAATCTGTAATGCACTTCCCAAAAAGGCCAAAGGAGTCATTCACACCTAATGGCGGCGTGTTAAAACCCAGTGATCGAGCCTCCAGAGGTCCGTATAGTGGCCAGAGTACATTGACCACTGTCACTGCGTTCAGAAGGGTCGTTGTTGTGATCAAAACACAGAAGTGGTGGGGATGGGACACCAGAATGAGCTCTCATTATGGTGGTGAGAAATCCATTTGAGCATTTTTAATATGTGTATCCTATTAGGCAGTTTAAGTGCTTTTTGATAATTGTGCTTTGTACTTTTACAGCACTTCAGTCTATTCCCAGTTCAATTTCCTCTTTTATTGGACGTTTGAAATATTGATCTCTGACAGATAAAAGCAAACACCATAATCTCACTCTTGTGAGCTGGCGAGTGAGTGGGCATGTTGTGCGAGGGGAATACACCGGGGACAAGTCGCCCCTGCAGCCCCTCTCTGTTTTATTACCTTTATTCGTCAACAGAATTTGCTTACTGCTCTGGGATGCATCTCTCCCAGTTCCCCACCCCCCTGCACCTTCGCGCCCAGTCTCTCTGCCAGCCGACCTGTCTCCTCTCCTTCCATCAAGCCCCCCATGACATTTTGCAAAATGCAGCGCAGGGGCTTCTGAGGTGCTTCTGATGATTGCTGCCGCTTAAACTGCTGTCACTGATGTCAGGATAACAGTGATTTATCTCCATAGGACTTTATGGAAGTTAGTGTTTTCTTTTAACCTGAGCTCTGAATGCTGCTTGGCTGCTGGCTTGCAGTCACATTAACTTGAATCAATCACGTCTTGATTTTTCCATAAAAGAAAAACCCTCTGTAAATAACACTCAAGCAAGTGGTGCATTGAATACACTGAGCCCGATAGCAACCCTGCTGAGCTTGGGCCGATGCACAGATATCACTGTTACCTCTTTCTAATATACTCATGCCAGCGCAGGGATTTGATTGTGTGACTTGCACGTATAATTTCTTGAAATGGGGCAACACTTAATACCGGTACTGTCAAGAGATGCACATTGAACCTCTGGTTTAAGCCGAGAACCATCAAAGAAACCACACCAGTTTGAAATCACAATCTTTCAGAAACAATGCAAGGCATTGATTGTGTATGAAGCAGTTTATTCTTTGGGCTGAGCTGAATCTGTTCAGTTTTTGATGGCAGGTCCCTCTTGAGATAATAGAAAGGGCTGTTTTGATGTTTAAAGCATTGCTAATCTCCTAAAGCCTCGGTCTACTCATCCCACCACATATTTGCAGGCCTGTCAGTTCGACTGGGGATGGTCCTCAGAGCAAATGAATTTTTTTTGTTGGCCTGTTTTTCCCCTTTTAGCTTTGCAGACATTTGAGATTTACTGCAAACATTTGACCACCGGCCTGGTGTATTGACTGCGTTTGACAAGTGTAATCCTTTTCTTCTTTCCAGTCACTTCCATTCTGCGATCAATCAGAGCATCAATGCCCTGTAGGCTGCTATGAAGTGCAGACGCAGAGTTCGATCATGAGGCAGGCACCTTGTGGACTTTCACTATAATATAGTGATTGATTCATCTTCAAAGATATCTTAAGTGGCTGGCTGGGCATGGTATATAATACCTTTTGTTGACTGCAGCCTTTTCTTTTACCTGGCTTGCAATCCTTTAAAACAGCAGCACACACATCAAAACGTAACCCAAGACAAATGCATCGCTTCTTCATGTGATTCATTCCAATGAACTCCTTGAATTTTTCTTGTGGGACAGAACTTGTGATTTTGAAAAACGACAAATCATCGAGTAATGTACAAAAGGAGGATGCGCTGAGTTTGGATTTAACCACAACTCTCCTGTTTACTAATCTAAGCCTGAATCATGGTCAAAAACTGTGCCGTAATAACATGAGAATGTCTCAGCTTATACTTTGAACAAACACAATAAGTCCAAATGATAGACTTTAAAGCTTCAGTAGACATCAGGCCGAACCCATAAATTTGCAATAGCTTTAATCTCCTTTTGAGTCAGTGTGTGTTCTGGTTTGATTTGTCTCTTCCAGTCGTGATACGCTTGATCAACACTGTGACCTGACGTTTAATGGCACAAACCGAAGGGCTGCTATTATTACGTATCTTATATCCCCTATTGAGAGTCAGCAGAGTGAGAAGTGACGTCGGGGAGTATATTTCCTAACGTGATCTAGAGGTTTGGGCAAAGGGTCACAAACCTGCTCTTTGTCATTTAATATCAACAAGATCAGCTCATTAAAACACACGAGAATGAAGACAGAGACAGAGCTCGCACAATAGTGCTGTAACGGTGAACACCTCCTCTCTTGCTGATGTGTTCATGTTTGTCTGGAAAGAGATGTGTGCTGGGGGTGGGAGAGCAGTTGTATTGCAGAAGTATTAAAGGAAGTGTAGTAATTACAGCAGAGGCAGTGTCAGTGACCTCCAGATTGCACTATCTTGTCTCCTTTGTGCCTGTGCTTGCAGTCTGCCTCATTGAGTGAAATTGTATCTTTTCACTGTGGCCCTCTTAAAAATGTGCATGGTATTCGGAGCCAGTGAGGCGTGATGATTTTTTTTTTCATGCCTTTTCTCCACCTCCTCCTCCCCTCCCTTTAGCCTCCCCCAGCTGCCCCTCTCCTCCATCTCCACTGTCTTACTGGGAGGTATTTCATGAACAGCTGGGTCCCGGGAGAGGAGAGGTTAGTGAAAGAGGCGTGCTGTGTATAATTCAATGATTATCAGGTGTATGTGTGTGTGTGTGTGTGTGTGTGTTTGTGTGTGGCCCTCCCCCTTCTATTGGCAGGTGTCAGGTGACGGGCGGGCCATGTCACTGGCTGTCAGCTGGCTTTCTATTGGAGCAGTCACACTGTTCACAACATTACCATAAGCTGATGAGGAACGCTGGAGTCCATCTCAGTGCACACACTCTGATCTGTAGTTCTGATGTCACACACGAGACTCAGACCATGTCAACTCTAAGGTGTGTGAATCTGAAAACCAAGCAGAAAACTCGGATTTGGGTTTCCCTTCACGCTAAGCGAGCTTTCTCCACCACGATAAAAACACTGGAATCATCAGTGCTGGAAGAAGCATAATGGCGTTTTATTGAGGCAAAGGTACTAATTCTACATATTAATTCTACATTAAAAAAAAAAAAAAAAAATCTTACTAATAAATGTCCTGAATTCAACATTTTAAATCTAAAGATAAAACAAATAAACTAATCACTGTGGAGCCATAATGAACTCTTAAGTACATCTTGTATAGCTTAAGCTTAACATTTAATATGCAATTTAATGTGTCGTTGGAAAAAATAGAGCTAATTATAATATTTTTATGTTTTATTAATGGTTTAATTTATTGCAAAACACTGCACCGTATTTGATATACTCAAAAGACATCACAGTCAATAAATATAGTGAAGTAAAGAGAACAATATTTCCCTTTAAAATGTAGTAGAGTAGATGTCAAAGGTAGCATGAAGGTGGAAGCACTTCAGAATTGCACTTACTGAAATGTAGAGTAACTTTTCACCTCCAAGAATGAAATGTGATGTCTCTTGGTTGAGTACTTCCTAAGTTACGATTCAATATTGTGTATGACGTGGTTCAAATAACAATAGTTGATTTATATTTCTGTAAACATATAAAATATCATTTTGACCAATAGAGCAGCACAAAAATTACTCATTTATCAAGCTAAGTGTACACCTGACTCTCAATCATGTATCCATTTTATACTTTCATGGTCAACTGACTGCAGAGACAGAAGCTAAAACTCAGTTAAAACAACTGCATTAATTACGCATGTGGCTCTAATGATACGCAGAATTGGTAGCTGCCGCGACAATTATTTGATTTATCAATTTCTTTTGATATTCAATTCATCTTTTTAGTCATCACTCATGCAACAACTGCTAAAGATTCAAATTTCAAATTTAAAGTTGGGACGACTGTTGATCAGATAAAAAATTATATATGAACGCGTGCACAACAATGAATATTCAGCTTTCTGTTACTTACACACACATATTCATATTTAGAACAGGCTTAACAAATTTGCTATTACAGCAGTATGGAACTGTTTGAGCCATATGATCAATCATATTTTAACCAACAAGCTCACCTGCAGGTGCACTGTTAAAGACAAAACAAAAAAAAGCATAAACATACAGAGTCAACCTCATTTTTGCTTGCTTTGTTGCATTTCATTCAGCATTTTACTAGTGATACTAGTGATCATATTTTTGATATTGTAGCTGTCAGTCCTGTGAGTAGCATTTTGCTGTTATTACCTCACCTGCAAAGGTTGACAGTGGCTAGTTGCTGCTCTGTGTGTCAGCGCCTACCTCTGCTGCTGCATTTGAAGATATCACACTGGGCTCAGGGAAATTGTAGTGACATTTTCCAGCATTTTTGATTAATCAATTAAGCAGCTGACTAATCAATAATGAAAATACAGTAATACTGCATACTGCAAACTGCATACTATTTTTTTTGAATAAAAACAGTCTATTCTTCCAATTTAAAAATAGGCATTTGACAAATAAGTCAAACTTTCATAATTTCCCATATGTTCATGTGTATCAACTTTTGCAAAAAAAAAAAAAAAAAAATGTAAAACTTAAAATTCATTTTCAATTATTATGTCAGTGAAATTAAAAGTTAAACAGAAATTTCTGCATCCCAAGTACTGCAACTTGATGATACTACAGCATTTAATATGGGCTTATATCAAGTAAAAGTCCAGCACAAGTGAGGCTCCACCTAAAATCCCTGCTGACCAACTCGCTGACCCTCAGTTTAACACAAGTTAGCCTCCAAACTCACTGCTCACTGAAATCCACATGCTCGATTATCTTGTGCAAACACTGAGCCACTCCGCCCATTATCAGAGCTAGTAATGGGTAGATTGGTTCAGAGGGGGTTCAAAGATGGTCTCGCATTAGTGCTACCTTTAGCATGCTAATAGCTATTCTTCCCACCCAGTGGGGATCCTGTTTGAGATGGAGGGGACATGCAAACCGCACTGCGCTGTCAACAGGCTTGGCCCTGGCCAGGAAAGGAGTGCTGACACCGGCGGCGCTCTCCTTTCACTTCTTCTCTTTTCTCAGAAACAGCGTGGTTTGTCAGCCACGACACCTCTGTTAGAGCTGGAACTCCAGTACTGTGTGCTAAAGGAGCCAACAGCCAGAACGTGATATTACAAAAATGGAATTAATTTTAATTCTTTATTTATTTTATTCATTAAATGATATCTATATTTTGTAATCAGTATTTTATCTGAAACGAAAAAATCAGATTTGGCCTGTCAAAGAGTTCTTTAAACCTCCACTGTGGTCTGTTTGCAGGAGGAGCACAATCTCTCTCCCAGGGTGATTAAGCTTCTAAAGACACATCATACTCATTTGAGGTAAATGGGCATGCACAAAAAAGAATTTGTGTAAGTTTTAAAGGGGGTATGACTTGTGGCAGCTCTGATCGATAGCATTTGCTGTGACAAAATACATAAAAAAGGGAATCAATGCTAATAAAGTGAGCTCAGCCTTGCAAAGAGAGCCTCCGCCTCCATGCACCTCCAGATCGGTTGTCCTCCTTGTCTGAGCATATGTGAGACATGGTTGACTATCACCGACACAAGGTGCGGGTCAGGGATCACATCTATTAACAATTAATAATAGACAGGTTCCAGCAAAACAGCAGAAACTGAGAAGACAATGAGGACAAAGGTTTCTTTTTATATCAGGAAAAGATAGCAAATATAAATACTGCACTTAAAGGACAACATGCATTTAGGGCACATGTGTGCTATTCGTGTATTGCAAAAGAATGTCTATAAGAAGTCTTAGCAATGACGACAAGAGAGCACTGTGTCTGCAGGAAAGCCTTGTACATGGATGAATATGTACCTTCTGCTTGTCATTGGCTTACCCCAGTGCTATCCGTCTCCTCTCCACTTTGCATACCTACGCTAACCTCCACTCTGAAAGCATGTCTCCCTCTCTTAGGTCTCAAGCACGTGTTAAACTGGGAGAACACTTGACTGCACGACTGTGACTCTCGAAAAAATCTTGAGGTATGCAGTTTGCCGGTGAAAAGCACAGTTTATTTGTAAGCCTCAAAACAGTTTTGTTGTTGTAATTAAACTGAAAGAAAAAAAATGCGTTTTTATTTCTTTGTTATTTTTTAGATTTCGATGGATCCTCAATGATACTGTGTGTTAGTGTAAAAGTAAGTATGTTATTTTGTGTGTATTTTACATGTGCACAGTACATTCAGGATTGCAGTTGGAGGTCAGGTTACTCAGGGTTTGTTTGTTTTAATCTACATTCATGGAATAAAAGTTCATGGAAACTGAGAGAACGCCACTGGTTTCGTGACAAACTCAGGGATCAGATTCATGTTGTAAGGCACAAGCATAAACGTTTGTTGAAATATCAGTTTCTTCACAAATAAATATACACCACATTTCATGTTTATGTAATCGTTACATTACAATACATAATTCAAAATATACAGCTTTGTGGCCTTGTACTATTCTCCTTGCACAAGTACCTTGTTACATTTGACATGTGGTTTGACACAATTTTAAGAAGCGTGTGTGTATACTTCCTTATAGCAAGACAAGTCAAGTCAAGTCAAGTCAAGGTTTATTTATAAAGCACATTTAAGAACAACCTCAGTTAACCAAAGTGTTGTACAACTATTCAAATAAAATAATATCAATAATCCCTGATTATATAAAATATCAATTAATATGGGCTGAATTTTAAAAAAAAAAACAACATTCTGATAACCATATAAAATAAAACAAATGAGACAATAAATCTGCAATAAGATAAAATAAAGGAAAAGGAAAAATGAAGGCAAGAAAAGAAAAAGAAAAAAAGGAAAGGAAGAAAACAGAAAAAAAGTAACAGCAAGATGTGTTCCAGCTCAGACTGGACACAAAAGCAAAAAAATAGTTTTACTTATGACCATAAATATATGTGCGTGTGTGTCAACAAACACATGCACATCTTGCCTGTGTTTGATGTGCTCTGGAGCGCAGCGCCCCACAGTGGCGCAGTCGGGAAATGTGATCCTGAAAGTGGACAGCACATTTACATAAAGGTGCACATCCTTCAGCGCCCGTGATCACCAACACTGTTTATCGTTTGATCAGCTATGAATGATGCCCTGTTAGTACAAATTAACTTAGCATATTTCAAAAGGTTCAATTACAGAGCAAGCACTTGCTATATTTTACAAGATTCACAGTGGAAGTGCACTTTTTATACTCTCTTCACCAACACGCACCACCCATCAAAGTGGAAGGGAGTCCATAATGGTGCTGTCAGCCTATGATGATCACCGCACACAGTAACCTTTGCTTTTTGTAGCGTGGTAGCTTGAATTTGTTCATAACAGACGGCTGATTTTAGAAATTGGAATGGCTGAGGGAGTTTGGAATTGAGAGGGCATGCTTTCAACATGGTTGACAAAGAATGCAGGGTGAAACATCAAACGGTCCTCTTCGTCTGCGTCATAGAACTGCTGTAAGAGTTTTATGACCTCGATCCTTTTTCCCAGCCTTCTTTCCTAGGCCATGTAAAATGTCAGTGAGGTGGAGGGCTGAATGAGCTGACAGGGATGCTCCACAGAGGCATACCAAATGGCAGACCACCCCCGGTCCAGCGCAAATAGCCAGCTTCATTGGCCTCGTTAGATGGCCGTGTTATTTAAGCATGTCTGTCTGTTTGCCTCCGTGGGGGGACAAGCAATGTAGAAACAGGCAAGGCGATGCATCCGCCCTTCTCTGAAGGCAGATACGAGCCTGACTCATCACGGTGGTCCACCCACGTCTGGAACTCCCCCGCTCACCTCCCCTCCTATTAGGAGAGAGCCCTGTGCAGCAGAGTGAGGGCTCGGACCCAGCAGTGGCCCAGCAGGACTGGGAGGCAGAGGGGGAACGGGACAGCAGCTGGGTGTGGAGGAGGGGTGGGGGGTAACCTCAACTCTGGGTGGCGGATCTCCCCCGGCTGTGCCCATCTGAGGGGAAAAGCGGCCCAGAGGAAGCTCCATTAGTTCTATAGGCAGCTCCGAGTAGCCGCTGGCAGCAACAGAACAGGAACACACTCTGCCTCTCTTCCAGCATCAGTGACCCTCCACACTCAATTACTCCACCAGGAAAGAAGTCTGTGGACAATGAACAGTGCTTCATACTTTAAACAAGTTTCTTCATGGTCTCACTAAAATAAGGTTTTGGTTAAATTTAAAAAAAAAAAAGGACAGTGGACTTAAAAGTCGTGCTTTTGCTGTGGTCAAGCGCTGGGAGCTATTTCCAACATGTTCCTCTTGATGCAGGCCCGCTGACTGTGAAATGTGTCAATCTTGCACTTTGTTCCAGCTGTACCACTGAAAAAGCAATCAGTCGTCCTACCACACGTCATGTCTACACAACGTGGACAAAGAGTGGAAGCTGAGCTTCAAGTATCCGATGTCCTGTCTTCTGTAGTGCAACGCCTGTGTAATGAAACCGAGCCATGATCTAAGCTGGAGAACCAAAGTTTTGCTGGACACTTTTATAGAGCGGGATCAGGTCAAAAATCAAAGTCAATAGCTCCTCCGCACACTGAACGGCTCACCAGAGGCTGATTCATTCACATCAGTGTGGCTCTTTGGTCAGAATCCAACGGAAAATGTTCTCATCCTGGAAGATGAGACAAGGGAGGAAAAAGAACAACAATAAGAGCCAGTTGGCAAGGCCTCAGTTGCCTACTCACCCATATCTCTGTTAATTACAGACGTAGTTTATCTCACACAGCCCTGCTCCTTACAGTGAAGCCGCCTCCCCCATAAAAATGGACATGGGCATGGACATTGTCCCTGACAAACATAACTCTTATCTCACATCGCTCTGCTCACTGCACAGATATCATTGCAGCATTTCACATGTAATACTGACATTTTAAGAACATTTCCTCAGTACAAAAATATCACATTTTAGCATCATGCTGATGCTTCATTCCTGTTTTTCTTTAAAGGAGGAATACTTTAGAAGTCTGCCTGTGCTCAGAGGAAATTGATTTAATATGTCCTTATAACAAACATCCTGATTTTCTAGTTTCGGCTTTTTTTAACCTCTTGAGTTCTTTTGAAGGCAGAACTCTTGAGTCACGTCCCCACATTCTCCGTTTTATCTGCCACCTCTTTATTGTAGCCGATACCACCTTTGGCTCTGTGTCTGTGTCACCGTGTTCCCGCGGTTTGCGTGTGTTTGTTTATGTGTCTTGTAAGTCTTGGCCGAGCAGTCTTGGTCTGGTTGCCTGCTGCGCTGTCTGTCAGTCTTGCTTCCGTTGACATTCAGACAGAGCAGCAGTGTCTCTTCATGTTTTTCAATTAGACGTCACTTCAAACCACCAGGTTTGCAATTTAAAGGGATCACTGCATGTTTACACACCCTGGCAACACAGGGCGTACATTTTCGAAAGGATTTATTTCTAGAAATATACAATTAGATATGCACACTTTTTGTTTTCTTGTGACCTTTAACTCCCACTTAACCTTTAACCTAAAATGTTTGGGGAGGAGCATGTGATCAAATAGGAAGCAGCTGTTGGTGCTCTTTTTCAGTGGAAAATTTTATCTGGTCACCACATCAGATTTGATTCATTTCAACAGGTGTCCCCTCCTCTAAAAAAGCGCAGCACCGAGCAGTGGGACTAACTTACCCTAAAGGCTTGCATTTTTCAAATCACAACAGAGGTGTCATTTACGTGCCCGTCACCAGGCATGAACTGAACGCAGACTGAGCCTAGAGGAGACACGCTATTGATCCGCACAGCCAAGAAAGCCAGCTGCCATTAAAGCTATGACAGTGGAACTGTACGGCATCGATCGGCAGTGCCGTGGCCCCACCATATTATTTATAGAGGAGAGCTCCATCCACCACTCTCTTATGTCTGATAATTGATGGCAAGTGGGGCCTTGCTTCCTACCCTGACCCTGACAAACTGAAAGTCAGATGGATTACATCTAACACAATTATGATTGATATTATCAGATTACGCCAAGCACGACAGGGCATGCTGGGAGAGCTGAACTGAGGTATTCACTCTTTTGGGCTGTCTCAGTTCATTCTTCCAGTAGGAGGATGGCGTGCCTTTGTGTGTGTGTGCATGTGTGTGTCCGTGTAGTTGCCGGTCAGTAATAAGCAAGCAAAGCTCAGAAAAATACCAATCGCACCTATTCGATCTCCGCAGTTGCTTCTAAAAGGTTTGCAGAAATCTAAGTTGGGGCGTTTGCCTCGTGGATTTATTTCCACCACATTTATATGAGCTCCCCAAGTGTCATGATTGAATTGAGCGCTTCACGTGTTCTTCCACCTCGACACATTAACAATGTTTTATGGGTTGTTTTTTTTTTTGTTTTCCTTTTCTTTTGGAGGCAACACTCTTTTTTTTCAATAATGAGATCCTTTAAGGTGTTACAGTACATAACTTTGTTTTTTTGCTACTTTTTGAACATCACATGAAGAAAAATATGAAGGATTCTGTTAAATTGATATCAATTTATACTGAGGTGGACGCTGGGAAGGTACAGAGTTTTCCACATGCAGGACCTGAAGTTGACACATGTATCTTTATGTACCAAGTACAGTATGTTGGTGTATGTGTGTGAGAGAGAGTTTGTCTGTGTTCATTCACCCAACTGTGAAGCCTTTATTTTGGACTCAAAGTGCCACTACAGACCCTTCCTGTCCTGTCAATGACCAGCATTCTGTTATGTTATTATTATGTGGTTCACTTGCATTTTTTCACTAATCCAACTACCCTGGATGGCTATAATGCAATTTGGACATTGTTTATTGTTCAATTAAATCTCTCCGACTCAAGCATGCGATGCTTGCCCTCAAAGCCCCCTTTTATGGTTCTGAAGTTTCTTCCTTCTGCGGAGATCATCGTGATCGGGAATTGAATTAGCGTGACAGAAGGGATAGCTCCTTACGAGACTTAAATTGTAACGACAAGCTCGTTAAAATTCATTTTCCACTCCAATGAGATTTGGTCTTATCATCAAAGCTCCACAGATATGTCTGTTCGTCATCCATATTTGAGATAAGCTGGGGGAAAAAAAAACGCATAAATCTCACAAATTGGTTGCTGTCATCTCTTGTTAAAATGATGGAGATTTATGGCTTAACCACAGCATGAGGCCTTAACTGCAAGCCTGTCCTCAACATGGAGTTTCATAAATACACCAACCAAGATGTTTCATTCTCCAGTAGTCATAGCAATTGTAGCAAATGAAATTAAATCTGCATCTGTCTCCTGTTACATTTTTATGCCCAATTACTTACCAAAACTAACATTATTATTAGATAACGATCGATAAAGCCTGTGTGTGTGTGTGTTGCACAGTGACACACTTGGCTACAGCACTTTCAATAAGCAGCAGCAGCATCCCACATAGATTTATTGTGGACTATGTGTTGAATTGTTACACGGCTTCCGTCTCTTAATAGAGATGATAACATAGTTTGGTTTAGGTATGCGTGTGTGTGAACGTGTGTGAGGCGGAGCGTATACCTGGAGTTCCCTCTCACCGCACAAAGGACAGGTGAGGAGGAAGAGGAAGAGGAGGAGGAGTCCTTCTGGCTGACTCTCCTACTGGTCTGGCCAGAGAGCTGAGCCGGGTCTGATTACACCTGAAGTCCTGGCTTGGCCCTCCCCAAGCACCACACTATAATGACTTGCTAAGGAGCTCAATAACGGCCGGCTCACCTGATGAAAAAGCGGGGAGGGGGAAGTGGGGGCCACTTGAGATATCGAATGTCACTCAAACACAAAAAATTCCCATTCAGACAATGGTGTGCGTTACGGGTGTCGATCATCTTAATTTAATGGCCTCCTCTCATTTGTGATATTTGATTTCATTTTTCACTTCAGCAAAAAGAGGAGGTGCTCTATGTATGGTCAACATATGGCACATATTAGATTACTCATATGTTGTGTTCTGTTGCAGGCAGGATCGTCTTTCTCATCCAAAGGCTTCGTGCAACATATGTTCTGTCCCATTCCTCATACCAAACCAGCTATTGAAATCTAACTGGCATCTGATATCAGATATTATAGGACTTCATATCTGCACGAAGATGTGATGATGCTTCGCTGCAAGAAATTGACTATGAGCCTGTTGCAACCATGAAAAATAGCTGATAACACATTCACCTACCTGCCTATCAAGCACATTGACTGGAAGCACGGGGGCCTAATGGTAATCAAATCTTTCAAAAGAGTTTAGAGCCAATACGTTTTAGAAGATTTGAGCCTTGACTGTATAATAAAGATTGATGACATGTGAAGGTGAAGTCAAATCAGACAGGACACAGGCCAGACTAAAAACTCTTCATGTCAGACCAATTTTTCCCAAAGATGGCTTCTGTCATCTTGGGTAGTTCTTTATCTTATGCTGATATAATGTATAATTTATGTTCAAATATTCACATTTCTGATTAGTTTGGATTTAATAAACTATTTCATGCTATGAAAAGGGGGTAAAACATCACAAATGACTGCTAAGCTCTGCTTGCGATTGAGTCATCTCAGAGAACTCAGTACCGTGGCTCCACTGATCACCACTGCCTGACTACAGCGATGTTTGTTTACAAGATATAATGGCTTCAATTCTGAGATGGAGATGCGCCACCCATTTTTATTTTTTTTTTCGACAAGCTCGACATTTTTTTAAACGATTCTGCCCACCACGAATGTCGGTAAAGAAATTTCATCCAACAGCTTACCAACACCAACAGCTGAAGAGGCCTTAAAACCACAGCGTACTTTAGTAAACATAAACAGCGTAAAAATAATTTCCCAAACACATCTGTCTATGAGCCGTTTCTCACTGTCCATTTTTAATATTTCTTTTTCCCATGTATTCTTCCAGAAACAAAACAAAAAAAAAAGAAAACAATTTGCACTTTAATGTAACTCAATTAATCATGTCTCATCGCTATGTTTGAGTTAGCAAGATTTACTTTTCACACAGTAGAAGTACAGTTACTATTATAGGTTAACGAATTAACAGGATGGCCAATTAATCTGTATCAACAGAACATTTTATCCAAACTACATCGCATATTGCACAGTGGCCTAATGCACAAAGTAGGGGGGATGCTGTTATGTAGGCCTACCTGACATGGGGGGTGAATAGTATTGTTTTTTTCCTGTTCGAAACTATTGTTATTACTGCGTACCAGCCTTTAAATGTCCACATTGGTCGATCACTATTACCAATACTCTCCCTATTGTACATTGTGTTGCTTGTAAACAAAGCAGTAGGCTTTATATTACATTAAGCTTTTCAATTATTCAAACTTTATCTGAATCTTAACCACCTCCGGTGATGTTCGGCGACGATCTTAACTGCCACCTTCAACTCTGAGAGTTGCAGCGAAGCGACAGCAGTGAAAAAACTCACACACAATGTGTTGCTGGTGGCAAATAGTGACATCATCCCGGACAGTACTGGACACCACAAGCTCTCCTCACAAAACACAACAGCGGTTTGTCTCTTCTGTGGCGTTTAGGTCTTTGTATCTCTCCTCAGGAACAGGAAATCAGTGCTGAAGGCAAGCTGTGGTCCTCCAAAAGAAAGTCATGACAGCAGAGGAAACTACACTGTCATGTTGAACGGCTCTGATGATTTTGCACAAGGACGAAAATCTACCGGCACCCAAGAAAGAAAAAAAGAACTTTCACTACCCTGTGATTTGTTTGAAATATTATTAGACCGTTAAATTCCATTCATTTTTACAGAAACATTTAGGGAGAGACAGCAGAATGTTGCTAAAATTGCATAAATTTTCTTTCCCCATGTTTGGCATGGCATCCTAAATGAATCATCAATTGTCTCATGTCTCTGTCTTTATCTAAATTGTATTATAAAGTCAAAACGCAGCACAATACATCTTAAGCACAGCTTTCTGGCAAGTAATTGAACATATCAGTTCACAGAAGCTAATAAGGCTTCGTTTTGTAATGTAGGAGTTGTACATTGACAAACGGATTGCATTTACTTCTTCCTGCCCTGCTTATTATCAGTAAGTTGTAATATAAATATGCAAATCTGCTGCTTGAACTTTACAAGGCTATTCATCTCTTTAAAAGTGTTCATTTACATGCGGAGAGCCCCCATGCATCAAGCTGTGTCATTTTGAAAGCAAATATTAATCAATTTTGCATTGTGAAGTGCCCCCCGAGCAGCGTGTAGTACACGCCGTGTCTTTGCCAGGATGGATGTATGCAGACACTTCTCCACTCAAACTTCTGATAATAACTGAAGAGGCTGCACCCTGAACACAGCTCTGTAATGCTGAGCTTTATCACATGAGGCGCGTACGTGCCCCACCACACTCCACGCTGATAAATCTTTATTTACTGAGAGAACTGTTTTTGCTCTCGTGCTAATTTCTTTATCCCACTTAGATACACCCACATCGAGCCGTTCAGCCAGGTCTCCCTTCGGAGGAGCTTATTTTCCAATTTATTTCTGTTTATTTCTAACTTATTTTCTAATTTTGGAAATTCTTCGGGAAAACTCCACTCAACCCTGACATATGTGGCTTTACTGGAACAGTGTTAACTGACACTGAGTCATCATTTAACTAAGGGACCACCTGCTGAGTTCATAATACCTGCCCAGCCACTCTCACATGATAATCTTTCATAAACAGGCCAGAGCTGGTGTGAGTCATGCAAACTGGTATGCGTCAGCCAGCGGGGTTTGTTAACATTAATACCAGTCAGAACTGATTAACCTCATTCCGCTGGGCCACATCATGATTGTTCATTCTCACAGGAAGCCGCTTCAGTTTCACTTGGGCATAATGCATTGGAATAATACTGATTTCCTGTGCTCAGAAACATGGCACCTAATTCGCTTTTCTGCATCATAATGTTGCGCTAATGAGTTTCAAAATGTGTGTCATGTTATCATACGGTAGGTGCTCTTGATATTGTCTGCTGCTGACGTGGAGAGCCTCCCTCTTCATGGCTGCCTTAGCAAGAACCCATCATATAGAAAAAATAAATGCAAAGGGCGAGGAGATTAAAGAGTAAAGTCACTGTATCATACACACAAATGATCACACGTTCCCATTGTAAGAGCCACTGACACCTTGATGGGCCATCGTACAGAGTAATGCCGACTGAGGCAAGGTGTGTAACAAACCTCACAGAGCAAGTTGTCAGGCTGGAACCAAAATCCTCATAAGGCCAAGCTAGCAAGTAAGCTAAAAACGAGCATACAGCAAATATAGCAGCCAGCCCCCATTTCCCTAAGGGCTCCCTCCTACTCAATAGCATCAGACACGGCAGACAAACGATGATAAAGTGATCCTCTCATGACTTTGACAGGCACGACAGACAGCAGCAGGGCCGGCCCACGCAATAATGCCCGTCAGGCTCTCGCTCAGAGCACCGAGACACGCTTCTCATCTGCGGCAGTGCAATCAAAGTAAACACCTACTCTCATGCTTCTAATTATTGCCAGCAACTTGTTAATAAATAAAAGCACATTGATGCTGTCAGATCAGTGGCACTTATTAAGGTTTCAAATTACAAACATGCATTAAAAGTGGTTCTGAACTAAATTGTTAAGAAAATGAGAGATTATTAAGGAAATGAAGGAATTATCATCACCCCTGTCATCAAGTGCTTGCACATGGGGCAATGTCAGGTCTCCGCTAATCAATAACATAATAAAAGTATTGTCTAGACTTATCACGAGATAACTTGCGTTGATGAATTGGCACTGTATAACTAAAATTTACTTAAGTTGTCTTGTTCTTAACGTTTGGAAACCTGAAAATCTTTAGTTCGAGTAAAATTAAAGCAAGACTCCAGCAACATTATCGCAAAAATATACCGGTAGTTAAGAGGGGTGTACAGGGGGTCAAAATTAAAAACTGGGTTATTAAAACGTAACCAAACGGGGGTCAACATTCATTGAACTACAAAACTTGTTTTCATCTGAGGTATGGCAATCCGCCGACGTAAATATTTTTTTTATTCTCAGCAGTTTTTCACTGCATCGTTTCCAATGAAAATTTTTTACAGCCAGAAACTATATTTCAGTTCTCAAAGATGTAGACATAATTGCGTTTTTAAATAACATAAGCGTCAAGCAAGATGACAATATTTTAAATGTGATGAAAATGTTTAAAATCCGGTTGAAATTTGTCAATTTGTCAACCATTAATATGCACGCTACATACTGGTGATCCAGTTATAATAGAAATATTTGAACTCTCTAGCTGGATATAATTGCACTGTGGCCAAAAGTGGCCCCCGGGCCTTGAGTTTGACATGCAGGTTATAATATATACAATTTTTATGTTAGAAAAGAATTTATCTTCATTCATTAAAGGAGATCTAATGTCAATATTATAACGCTGGCCTTTGTCTAGGCGTTATTTCAACTTCCAAGCTAAACTGCTGCTAAACGTGGGTCCATATAAAAAAGCACCGAGACAACTATTTGCTCAACCTCAGCCACTTCTTTAATGTTACTTCCAGCATTGAACCAGGTACCACCAACGAAGAAGAAGCCGTGATATATCCCCTTTGCTCATATCGCTCCGCCAATCAAACATCACAGCACCACAACATATGTGAAACCACGCCAAAAAAGTAGCTCCGGATGTAACTGAACAAAGTACAAAGAAAGCATAGGACTATAAAAGACATCATAATTCTCAACAAGCCCAGAAAAGTAAACTAAATAACAATCAGCAAATTCAATATTCACTTACACTATTATTTATTTTATATACTAATATGTTTTGTGTTTGTGTTAAACTTGTAACGACAATGATGTTACATATAAATGATCTTTTACATATTTAATAGGAAAAGTGGGAAAACTAGAATCAGAACCGCTGATTAAGGACTGTAAATTTCAAAAGATTTTGTTTTCCACAGAGGTTTATATATACCTGCGCTCACATCTGCATACATTTTACTGAGCATTTGACTTTATATTTGTACAGGACTTTTCCTTACATTTCTCACTGATCAAACATGGATGTTTTTGAGAAACAGCCACAGCACAAACTAAAGTGTTTCTGACATTATGAATCTTAAGGCGTTCTCTGTTCTCTGTGAAATACAAGTACATGAAAATAGCTTTCAGTGTGTACCCATGGCTCCAATCACAGCTTTGCTTTGCCCGCCGAGGATTTCAAAGCTCCTAAAAAAAAAACATATTCAATTTGAAGAAGCTCAGGAAATGCAACAAGGCCAGGAGGAAAGTGGCAGAGCCAAAAGGTCAATCCTGTAATACAGAGGAGACAGTACGCTTGTCTCCAGGGCACAATAGCCTCAGATAGCAAACAACGTTGCCCATTTCGACCATTTCTCTGTTATTTATAGTCATATTGCTCTGTTGAAGTCCGGCGTTCCTTAACATATTCTTTTGTTTTGAGTCCTTTTCGTCTCAGGTAATGGAACGTCAGCTCGGTGTGATTGCCGTGTGTTTGCAGCGTGACCTCTGTACCCCTGTGCTCTTGCAAATCAATACAGACAGTCAACAGGAGCTGACAGAGGCAGGGGCAACATATAATAATCACGATGGCAAGAGCATATCTGACAACTACTGCTCATGGCAGTAATTTTCATGCGATGCCGAGCTGTTGTGTTCAAAGTGGGATTCATTTGCCAGGACTGTCTCACACAGATGCTGATATTACAAGGCTGACTTGTAAGCACCTCATCCCCCAGTCGTACATTGGTAGCGACGCTGTCCCAGCCAAGTGCCGACAGAGGCAGCGGCATTACAGTTGTATCTTTTTACTGTTGTCTTTCAAATGGAGCTTATATTGAAAGCAATTTTCCTCTTAAGGGACCACATTGTTCACAGAAAATTGTAACTGCCATCGCTTGTAGATGATTGGCTCCATCTTTTGCTGCTGGCAGCCAAGAATGGAAGGATTTCATATGCGGGAGGGGGTGGGAAGAAGGACGTGTTGTAAAAAATGAGTGTGAAATTTCACACACTCCAGATGATGACAGTGGCTGCTGTTTTTGCCGGGTGGAGGGAGCAATAGTTATGTGATGTGTATTTCGTGACATGCAAAGAGGTAGAGGCGATGTTTTGGGAGGTTTTGTAGATGCAGATTTTATTAAACTCCACTGTGGGAGCCATCAGAAAAAGTGAGACCGGCCATTTCCCCTCGTGTTTGCAAGCTTTGTAAGGATCAAGAGGATTTGTTTCTGCTGGCAGCTTGCCCATCACCTGAAACACTGAAGCCAATTAAAGGAAAGAGAGTTCTGGGTTGTGTCATGGCCAAGTGGACCACCGCTGATGCCAAATGTCAAATGTCTGCTACTTAAGTAGGGTCAAAAACAATTAGACAAATGTCACATGCATGGCACTGACACTTGTTTCATGGATTAATGTCTTGCTTTAATTTCTAGCAGCCTGTTAGAGAATGTTTAACAGATATTCTTTACATTTACTTAGTAACGATGAGTTTACGTAGCGTCGGTACATTTTGCTGACATCTGGTATTGACTTATGTCGAGTAAGTAAAGATTTGTTAGACTGTAAAACACAGAAGTGAAAGTGTAAAACTTCTCAGTTCATAGCCAGGGTTCATTCGGTCTCACTGTTATTGTTTCTGCTCCATCTCTGTCTGTGAACACCCCACTACCCGCCTCCACCACCAGCAGCTTCCTGCAGCTGCTGCTAATTGCACTGATCCTGACATTTCTCTTACTATAGACATAATGAATTATGAAAGTGTCAGACCAAGCCTAGCGTCGCTCTGTGCATGCACATTAAGTGCACACCATCCCACACCTCCCAATAAACCTATTTTCTTTGGGCCGGATTGCCCCATCCATTAGTTGTTATTGTTTTCTCCAAACATGACATTGATTCGATTTACCACCAGTCAATTTCAAATGGTTCTGACATTCAGATATGACCTTAAAGCCAGTCAGAGCAAAACTATGATTAGGATTAAACTTCTGTTAATGAGGTGATTTCTCTTCGCACAGGGGCATGTGACACAATCCAGCAGGACTGGTCAGTAAAAATTAGATCAATTATCGTGAATGAAACCGCTTTAACTTGATTAACCTATGTGCTCGCTAGTTTGTGTAATTAATAACCACCTCTCAGCTGCAGAGAGCAGTTTATTAATAACAGCCTATATCTGTGCTCCTTGGTGAAATGGCAGAAGCTATCCGCCATCCGTTCTGCAGGTAATGTCATAATCAATGGGGCCCAACACATGTTAATTACCACAGTTATTAATTGCTACAGTTGTACTTGAATGCTACATGCTGTCATCCCCTTTGTCCTACTATGTATAGCAATCAGTGGATTGAAAATGGCAAATCTAATTAGCCATTCAGCAAGCAGGCCGGGAATCCAAATGAGACGGTATCAGCCCTGACAGCTGGCAGCCGAGGCGCCGCTCACACTGGGCCGTGAACAAAACCAGCATTATCCTCTGCCCCGGGAACAACAGGAAAAGGCATGTATCACAAACTAATAAATACATTCACAGCAGCGGCCTGCCATATCACACAATAGGCTAATGAAATGCCTGCTTGATGCCTTTGTTCGGCTACAAGGAGTGTTTATGCATTTATCTGTACAGGGTTCACCTCGTCCATCCAGCAGTCAGCGGAGAGGCGTTGCCGCAAGAGGAGAGGGATTCTGCACCAAGTGTTATTCCTGCCATGTAATGTGGGAAAGTGGGCATGTGGGAAAGATGGGTGGGAAAACGATTTGTTTTTGTTTCAATTTCATTCTTATTTTAGGATTAGAGCTTCATGGTACGTTATTAAGATGGTCCATTGTTTCAGTGATCCAAAAAGATAAAAAAAAAAACAGGGCAGCATGTCACCAGAGTAACTGTCCACTACTATGGCAGTAGTGTCAGCTGCAGCTCAGTTAGCGGTGGGGTGTGTGCCCAGGCCTGCCCACAGAAATGCCTGGGCCACTGAACAGGTCCAGCGAATGGGCCCTCCCCAAATATCCATACAGTGTATAAACACATTAGAGTGCTCTGTCCCACACAAACACGTGCAGAATAGCTTTGATATTATTTTTGCAATTAAATAAAATGTTTATTTTTTTTATATTTCAACAGATGAGTAGACTGGAATATGTTGGTTTCAAAAAGAAATGTGGTTTTATGAACAGGGTTTTTGCTGGCCTTCATGGGCCCCTCTAAAGCAGCTTGACCCCAGAAAACTTTCCTCATTTTCCATGTCTGAAGTCTATCAGGATCTCAACCTGAGAATATTGGGGATTCCCTGTGGGCAGCGGAGCGTAGCACTACCGGGCCCTGCAGCACCAACGCAGCCTGAAACCAAACTGGGACCAGACACAGCCTTTGAGACATGTGGAGGCCAGATTGATTACAGAGGATACAGTGCAGAGGTGAAACTACAACCTCAGTGAGTCGAGGATTTACTTTGACCGAACCAGAAGTGATTGTTTAAAGACAAGCCAAGAAGGTTAGGTTGAGTTTTATCTTGTTCACATCTCTTTTAAAGCATTTTACAAGCTAACGAGGCAGTTAAGATTGTTTCATTCTTTAAGAGACAAACTTGAATTCAAAAGTATGTGTGAAGAAATATTTTCTTCCTTGATATTTGGTGTTTTTCTTTTTGATCACTTGTAAGACTAATCGTTTAGGATCTTGTGAACCTTGGCTTTGCACTCATATATTAAATCTCCGAGCTGAAAGTACTGGCAGCTGCTCAAAGGCGCTTTGCAAAGTGTTACTACAAGGCATTCTGGGTCAACACTGCTGCTTCTTCGGCTTCTGATAACGTTGATCAAAACTAAACCGAACTAAAAGTTTTAAACTGAACGTACCGCCGTATCTTTAAAGTTTAGGTTATTGTCATTAATTGAAATAAAGTAAAACAAAATTAAGCCTGTGTGTTGTTTAAATCTTACAGCTTTCGGATTTACAATAATTCTTAAACTAATAAAAGAAGAGAGCAAAGCTCCCTTGATAAACAAAAGTTCTGTCAGACTGACCTCAGATAATATTTTGTTGCCCACTGAATATCCTTTTTTATTGTCTCCATATTTGCTGTTGTTATTATGGCACACAGTGTCTGATTTTGTCTGTGCATTTCTCCACTTCAGCTGCAGTGGAAGCCACGTAGAGTACTGGATGATCTTACAGCAGTAAGTACAACAGAGGGGTGGAAGAGACCTACAGTTCCGTTGGTGAATTGTCACACATCCGCCCCCGACTGCTCCCTGTGCTGTGAAGAGCAGAGAAACAGCAGGCAAACGCATCATCATTGCTGTCTTGTGGAAACATGCGTCAGTAAACAATGACGGTAATACAGTCTGGTCTTTTTAGGCTAGAATATTTAATTCACCATTACATGTCTGTCCACCCGATGAATATAAGGCCTTCTTCAGACTGCCAGAGCCAATTGTTGTCTTGGCATATCGAGATCGTGTCCAGACTAATTGACTGATTTTGAAAGTCTGGACAGCAAAAAACAGCAATAAACCAAAAAACAGAGACCTGAAATACAAAATCCAAGATGAGTCCAAATTAAAAAGGTGCTGGTCTGAAATGTGATTTAAAAAAAAATGTATTTCTCCGTGTCTCCGTCCGGACAATCTGGTTGCTGGACAAACTGGACTTCAAAGTGTCTTTTACGCCACTTGCAGCACACGGAGACAAAGTCAAGCAATGACAGACAGTCCGATTGTTTGGCACAGATAGGACATTTTAGAAAAGTACCACATCATCAGCTAAATTCAGCAAACAGCAAACTCCGTGTAACACTGTAGCTCTTGTTCATGATTCATGATTCATTCACTCATTTTTGGCAGTGGTGGGGTGGGGGTTAATGCTCTAAACTATCCACTACCAGCCTACCTTTAGTAGAGGGGATATATGGAGGATTAGAGAGAACAACAGACTCTGAAATAAACTGTCTGCTCTGCAACTTAACATTGTGATTGTCTGCCAGACAAAATTCATCTCTCTATTTTTTTTTTTAATTCTTCCACAGCGAAGAGCTGCACCAGCATACATAATTCAGCAAATGTGGATAGGTTGTTAATGTCTGGACCGTGGGAACAATGAGTCTGTTTCAAAGATGTAATTTAAGAAACCACCATGCGGTAAAAAAAAAAAAAAAAAAGTCAAGTGTCTGGTATCCTCGTTGTGTTTCTTGGTTTCTACCAACTGTTTACCAGCTACTACTAACTGTGTGTGACTGCTGTTCGGTTCTGAGCAGGTCGAGGGGTTTTTTTTCTCCTTTTTGATTGAAAACAATTCTTGGTTAATTCTTTGTAGGTTAGCATGTCATTAATTGGCATCTTTAACAGCGTCACCAGCAAGGTTTAGTAAGTGATCATAGCAAAACCGTAAAAGAGAACAAAATAGAACATTACTACTGCTTGCAAGCATATCGGCTATGATTGTGAAAGAATAACAAGGCCGCAATATTTAAATAGCTCGATTTTTAAAACATAGTCTTAAAACAACTCAAACTAAACTAAAACGAGTTTCTCCTTTAATCGAAGTAGTGGATTTTTTCGCTCGTGGAAAAAAATGTCTTCGATAGGAAGGTCAGCCTGCATTAGTGTGGACATAATGTTTCACTCTTTCACAAGCAGTCACACGCAGTGTAAACACACACACACAATCTTCCATATAAAGAAGACAACAGCTCGTGTTTCCACCCAGAGAGTACCTGTAAATAATGCAGTGTTAAAGGCAGCAGCCAGGAGGGAAATAGAGGGCAAGCAGATGGATGGAATCCCCTCCACCCGTACACCCTCCACCTGTACAGCAACCAGCCCCACCACACGCTGCCATGCCAAGTCTCACTCTGGGCCACGGTCTAACACCACAGGTGCTGAGCTGCGGCACGGTGGGCCCAGGGGGGCTGCCGGACTTTCCTCTCGGAACATTCAAAGGAGTGATGGGCAATAAAAACACTTCACACCTTAATTGAAAGATACAAGTTTAAATATTTTACACACATTCTGCATATGCAATTTATCCACACCTGCCTCTTAGCAGCAACAACATCTGGTAGCTGTTCCTTAAGAGGTAATTAATTCGTCATTCAAGGGACCGGGGTCCTCTCTGAAACTGTAGAAGGACTTTTACCTGGATGAGTGCAAATACTGAGATTAGAACAATTCAGTTTCATCACAGCGATAGCCACTGATGAAGCTAAAATGTAAACAAGTTTTATAAATCGCAGAATTTAATTAAATCAGTCAACATCTCTACCGCTTAGAATTGTAAATTTAAAAAAAAAAAATGTCATTTAAACATCTAATCTAATTAATTATGTTAATGCAAGACCAGGATACGAATTGGAAGTTGTTATTAGTTGATTGAATATGTATTTGAAACAGAATAGTATTATATTGATGGTGTTGTAGAAAGCAAGAAGAATCAATGGCAGCAGATAAAAGTGTTAATTTTGTGTCCTGACAACATTAAGGCTTGGGGCAGAGGTCCTCCCACGGATGAATCCCTGATGCCCGGTGACCCCTGCAGAAAAACTCAAATTGACATTTGAAGACATCTCAAAGTGACCAAAGAAGTCATCTTTTTTTTCTACAAACATTTCAGTTGATTGCTTTCCTTTTACTTGATCAAAAAGTAACCTTTGAAGTCACTGAATAAAACCAGTTATAATGATGGAGTTAAAGCAACACCTAAGTGGTTTATTGAGTTAGGGCTGACTGGCTTAAAACCTTTCATGCTCCAACTCTTTCTCATCTTCAGCGCTGGAAATAACTGTTTTCCTGTTGTCTTAATGGCCTTAAACATTTACCTTTCTCCTGCACTGATAGGTTTCCTTTGTTTATTGCTGTCCTTTCCCATGGGAATGAAAGTAGATGTGAAGTTCAGCGCTGAGGGAGAACTGCCCTACATTTCCACGTGCTGTGTAACAATACAGGGAATTGGTGGTGTTTACTACGACCACACTGCCATCAAGGCCTGCGTACTTGGCATGCATGTGAGAACCACAGCAGTGACAAGGTTTTGAAAGAACAAAATAGTCCTCCGTCAGTGAGAAAGAACAGGAAAGTCAGACATTTCTAAATCAGCAACAAAATAAGAGTTTCTGTTTTGAGAGAATTTTACAGTCTAAGGTCAAAGGAGTAACACAGGACAGGTGGCAGTGGGTACGAATGATTAAAACACTCCAAAGAATGGCTTAAGTCACAATGTGCTTCCTGTCTTCTGTCTGTTTGGGTTTGTGTGCTGTTTGGGTGAACGGGAAAGCTGAAAGCCAGCGCACTTGAGACGAAATGACCGTAACCCTGCTTCCAGTTAGTTTGTTCGTAGGACGGGGTGAAGGTGTTACGTGGACACTGGTTGTACTGGCTGTTTATCATAAACACAGCCTAGCCCAGAGAGGTCCATCTGCTTTGATTTTATTTAGTGATTCCCCCCAGGGGCCCTGAGCTGGAGTGAGAATAACAATACTTGAGCCCATCTGTTCCTGCAGAACCAGCCCTGGCTAAATTACCACGCGCTACGAGTAGCTGGCATATGCTGTGGCATAAAGCTACAAGAGGGCATTGTGTGCCAGCTGTTCTGTTGACAAATACTTATCTAGCACTTCTGAAGTCAGCTTGCTGAGCTGGTTGCAAGTTTGACTAAAATCTAAATGGAGTAAGGTGTGGAGTGGGGGTCCCTGCATTGGGTTAGGGGGGGTTGCTGAATGTATAATACATGCCGGTTTATCCCGAGGTATCGTTTCATCAGAGCTTGTCTGGGGAATTGGGTCACTGGATGCAGACTTAATCTGAACATACAGGCCAGATAGGCGACTAAAGCCAACCAAGTGGTCAAAACAGGCTTCGCTCGCTGTAATCTCATCCTCCTAGAAGCACAACAGGCTGTGATCAATTTGTTCTTGTATGTTTACGAGTCAGTGGCTGATCGCCGTGTCAAGACCTTAAATTGGGCTTGATCATAGTAATCCTATCAGTAAGAATCAGATCTTTGTAGGGGTAGATAACACACATTCCCAACACTGAAAAATAAACCACAAAGCCCTGTTGTTTTTGGTTTGATCTGTTTGTTGTTTTTTGCAAAGACAGACCTACTTATTTTTATCACATTGCATTTACTGCAACATGGTTTTTATGCGTTTGAGATTTCGTCAAGGCCGGGTGATGAAATAAAACAACTGTCATAGGATTTGACAGATTCAGTAAAGGTGCAAATAAAGTTTTGGCCACACTGAAAATACTACATCTCAAGGATTTAGTTGTGCTGTTGCTGTACTTGTAGCTACTTGCTTTACCTTCAAAGCATCCTGTTTTCACGCACAGCCGCCATTTGTTTTAGCAGCATGAATTATAAAGGCAGACATAACAGCCTTCAGGGGAACTTGCTGCAGCATTCAACTCGGTGGAGTTATCTCTGCAACAACCTGCAGTGAATATTGCTTTAGGAGGCCTTCCACTTTCTTCTCCAGTCTCACTCTGCAGCCACCAGTGTCAGCAATTCAAGTGCAGTAAAGGTGCTACAAACCTCGCACTTTCGTGCACCAGTGCAACAAAAACAAAATTTTGCAATTTTAAAGCCTAATATGTGATTTAACAGGTGTGTAAGCAGGCAAATATACCAAGCTTACAGCGCAAGGTTCAGAAGTGTTTTGCTGCAATTTGAGGTTAAACATTACAAGCATCTGCAGACTTAATATATTTCTTAACACTGTAAGTGTGGTGTCTTTGGGATGTAACAATGTACAGACCAGTGTAAAAGCACTCAGATCTTTCACTTCTGTAAAAGAATGTGAAAACCCAGAACTCTAAAGTCATTCCCAAAATTCAGTAAATGTGCCATCACAGTTGTATTATTTATAAAGTATATTATTGTTAAAACTGTGTAACTGTAAGCTAGTTTTCCCCATTTTAGATTCAATAGAATCCAGAGGTTCCCAACTTTAGAGTCATAAAATTTAATCTAAGTGGTTATGTGAAGATTTTAATTGGAATGATGGTGGAATTATTATATAGTTTTAGATGTACCTGTAAATCTCTATGTTTGTGAATTATTTAATTATTTGACTCTTTGTGCCTCACGTATTTAACTCGAACATGTCGTTGGGTGTAATTAAAATTCACTCACCTGAAACAGCAGTAAAAGGTGCAATAGCTCACTCTGAAATATGGTTAGAGTGTAAAGCACGTAATCTGCTTAAAACGGTGAATGCCACCTCTTTTCTAATTAATAGGTAAAAATAATACTAAGGAAATAAGTCACACAATCAAAATTTAAGTGTACTAATATCACCAGTATGTATCAGAAAATAAACTGCACACTTTTTTAATCACTCCACTGTACTGTTTTGTAATCTGTCCTCTTGATGTGGCAATAAATGTACTACACCACTTACTACTACCGTCTCACCTCTGGTGAAAAAGTGGGACTAATTTCCCTCAAAAGCACCACGCCAGAAAATCCTCTCCCACTTTCAACCCCACTGGATGCTGGCGAGTACCGGCCTCGGTAAAACATGCAACTTGCCATCGGTCATACCACTCGGAAAACGCTGTGTGCACCCTTCAAAACGGGCTTTATTTTGTTAACATTTACAGGAACATGACTGACATTAATTACCCACCCGTTACATATGTCCATACTGTACAGATGCAACAGAAAAACAAACAAAAAAAATGTAAATCCCGTCCTCCGTCCTGAGACGTCTCTGAGAGAGGACAAGGCTCCAGTAAGTGACAAGCTTCAGCAGTGCAGAAAGAAGTTCACATAGAAGGGGCTCCCGTCAGGATCCCTGGGACAGTGGAAAACCACCACGGTGCAAAATGGACAATGTTTGTCAGTGCCCAATTTAGAAAACAAGCTTTTAACTTAAAATATGACAAATTTGTGATTTAGAAAAACATATACATTGTTGATGCCGACATGCAGCTTGTGGATTCTATTCAAATACTTTATTCACTGTATGACGGGTTATTTTTTTTTTTTTTTAAACTGGAAAACAATGGAATCAAGGTTCTTCATTTATTTTTTGTTCTATAAATACATATACGTGGTGCCCCAAGGTTACCAGCCTGGTGCCTTATTCATCCTTTGCCTCTACACTGTCTGTGTCACTGTTAAGATTCAGTAGTTGGTAGGAGACAGCCTAAACTGCAATAAGTGCCCAAGGAGTATCATCAGCCAGTTTCAATTCCTTCACAAAAGAGACGGCATGTGAATTTGCAATATCATTTAGAACATAATAAATAATAATATTTAAGTCACAATTGATTTGTTATCTGGGTGGAAACATTGCTTGTCACATCTTCATGGAAGGCAGCAAGAGTCAATGCTTGAAATGATGGGCAGAGGAAAGGTGCTGTAAACGTAATAGATCAGACTTGCATGAGAAAATTCTTCACACCTTGCTTTCTCATGGTGAAGAAAAAAAAAGGCAGACTCGTCCTGTATTTCCCCTCATTGACCCACTGAATGCACAGAGCGCTACACCAGCCAGCTTCACAACAGAAGCCACTGTACGAGCCCCCCTTCATGCGTTTATCTGGCTTCTTCTCAGCATTAGCAATGCAGAGCGCTCTTTACAGCTACACAGCAGAAGCAAATTTGTATTCTGTAACACAAAACTGTGATGTCTCCCGACCAACAAAATTAGCTCTCACTGTGAGTTCCAATGGGAGGGGGAGGGGTGGGGGACCAAAACCCAAATGTTTCCTGATAGGTCCACTCGGGGATAGAGCAAAAGTGCAGCATTTGTTGAGCAAGGATGCAGTAAAACATGAGACTTTCACAATGGCTACATCTGTTTCTGCAAAACATGTACTGTAAGACATTTACACAGCGCAGCTGGGGGGAGGATGCAAACCAGATTATAAACAGCAGAATACCCAGGTGTTAATGCGACTGCACAGTAGGTTGACATCTATTCTGTCGATGTTCAGCCTTGAGAATTCTATGCTACTAAAAGATTTTACACAAGTTTTTAGAACAGTACACACAGATTGGGTAAGGATTCGCACACTGCAGTGCTTCCTATATGAGGCATTATGACGAGCTCCTGTCTTGTACAGTGATTAAGAATAGCAGGACTCCTCTTTTTTTAAGGTAAATGAGGTGGCCGAACTCCTCCCATTGCTCATCTTGTTTTTGTTGCACATGTTTTGTCTGCCACTGCGATGCACATCTGCCCTCCTGCCCATCTCCCGCCGCCCCCTTCCTCCCTGTGCAGGGAGTGCCCCTTCATAAGGCTTTGCTTCATCATCCACCACCAGCCCTCAGCTCTGAGACACAGGGAAGCTACATAGAACTACATAAGAACACAACACTTTGACTAATGCACAGTGCAAATAGGTTTCTCCCCCTATCCTCCAGAGACCCTCCAGGCGAGGTGGGGTGGGAGGATAAACTCCGGACAGCAAACCTGCTGGCAGGCAGCCTCTCTTTTGTTTTAGTTTATTCCTCAATTTCTGTCTTTCTGCGAATGTCCTGCTCTGGCAGTAGGGGGATAGGGGGAGGTGGTGAGGCTGAGGGGGTGGAGGGACTGGGGGTTTGGGGACAGGATTCTATTTGTACAGGCTCATGGTTGGGCTCTGGTACATGCACATGTAGGCATCGCACAGCAGGCGTCGCGCCTGACCCTGGATGCTTTTAGGATCCAGGGCATGCAGCTCCTCTTGGGTCATTTTCAAGTAGGCCTCCACCTCTGGGCACGGGGACACCTGGGGGATGTTGAATCCATTCTGCCCTCCTGCAAAGCCACATGCACAACCATTACAAAACAATATGAGGCACAGTCAAATCTTATTCACAATGTGCTCCTGGTGAGAAAAACTTAGTAAGTTTGCAAAGGCAGATTTGATTTTAAAATTGTATTACTCAGTCAAATGTTTTTGCCAAAATAAAATAATCCAGCAATTATAAGAGATAGCACTATTAGTTGTTTAATCAGTGACTCCATCCACAGCAAATTAAAGAGAAATTATTCTGACCTAACTGCAATATTTGTTAGGCTAAAAGTTACCAAAACTACCTTCATGCCAGCAGACTGATTATCTTAACACCTTTCTGACATTTCACTGATCAAACAACAAATAGATTATATTGCAAAATTAACAGTTGAAGCTTTAACACAAGATCCATGCATATTAGCTAATACAGTCATATTTGATATAATAAACAATAAATAGTCACACTGTATCAGTCCTAAAATACATTAAAATATGTAAAATAATGAACTTCAAAAATGAACATGTGTTCATTTAAATGGTGTATTCTTCACTGAACTTCTAAGGCTGCATAACACCATAAAGTATTGGTTTAATGTCATCAAATGTAGCATTCAAAGGCTGCAACACCTACCATCCCGGTCAGCCATGCTGTCGAAGAAGAGCCAGGCAGAGTCGGCGATGCCGTACTTGACAAAGGCCACATAATGACTAGTTTCGATGCACAGCACGGCGAAAAGCTCCATCCTCTGTCGGGGAAAACTGCCCTGCCGCCCCGTACCATCGTGCAGTTCCTCGGGGACGGACAGTTTACCGTGCCGATGGGATTTTCTCCTCGGGTGGAGGTGAACCTTAATAAGGACCAGCAAGAACACACCATCACACTTTTTGTTACCGTGGCCAAGTGAGGTTACACTAAATATCTTCAGCATGTTTAATGAGAAATATACTCTAATGATGACAGAAAATTACATTTGAGGATTAGCGCTGACAATTGAAAAACAATTTTTACATACATCCAATAATATTTCAGTAATTAAAAATTAGTTCTGGCAAGAGAAATGGACAGACAATGTGTTACAAACTACTGGAGAAGCCTCCCCTCTATACCAACTTCAGAACCGCCAGTGTCATTTCTTTGGATTTGGCTCCATCAAGTGGTCACATTTAAATAACCTTTTTAAACCATGTTTCGTTTAACTGGTGTTGCAATAGCCCCCTCTTGTTGTTTACCTGTGTATTGCACTTTTCACAGAACTGCTTGATCTTGCCAGCGGTGATATCCCCGTCCTCATAACAGTCTCGACACTCATAGAAAGCCAAACCACCGCAAATCCGACATTCCCTTGGAGCTGGATAATGAACACACACACATCTTTATCCTGGCGCCACACTCCACAGAAGTCTATTTCTATTCATGCATCTGAGCTGAGCAGCAATGACACCTCAGAGGGATTTCATTACTAAATGCCACACAGCTTAGAATAACCACTAATCAACAAGAACACATTGCACTTACAGCCTGGAAAAAATGATTAGCTGCAACTCACTGTCTTCAAGAAGGTCTGTGATGTCCAACTCTAACGAGGGGAAAATCTTGTTAAACATTTTGAAGTCCTTCCCAAAGCGGGGCATCTGAATGATAAGGCAGGAGGGTGCCTGAGGAAGGAGGTCAGGAAAAACAGAGAGAGAGAAAACTTGTGTGGTCAACAACAAAGCAGCATAAACCACGTCAGTAAAATGTGGTGAACACAGGAACTGAAACCTGAAACCAAAGTGCAGCCACAACAGTCAACACTGTTATCCAACACGGTACAACACTACACTAGAGCTGTAGAACATCTCTGTACAAGTAAACGTAAGGGACAAAAATGTGGGTAAACAAAAATAAGAAAAGTGTACAGTGTAATCTGCCTTGTATTAAGGCCATGTAGCTGTGCCCTGTATGTTTGAAGTAGGTGTGCGTAATCAGCAGTTGGAGCTGCTGTTTGAGGAAGTTTGATGTCAGGACCCTTGTTGGCTGGTTCTAGCCAACCACTGATTGGCCAGCAAACACTGGCACAGCATGAATACAGACAAGTATCCTCACTATGCTTATTTCGTCTCAAATTAACATCTCAGACTTCATTTACATTCTCTTCAGGTCTGTTTTCTGCTGCACTTGATTACAAATGTTAAACTTTGTTTGATAATCATCACCCAGAAAAGTAACTTTTACATAATAGAATATGAAGTCAGCAGAATAATGTTTGGAATTTTAATACTAAGCTTCTACTCAAACTTAAGGCTTTATTTTAATTTCTTTGACTTTTATTACCCTAATCTAAACATCAGTGTAAAACAAACAATGGTGAATATAAACACTTGGGTGGTGTGCATACTTTGAATAGCACTGCATTTGTTCAGATTTCACTCAGGGACACAGTCAATCTTTCTTTTAAACTTCAGCTGATCGTAAAGTTGAAGCAAACGTAAAATTCACCTCTGCAAACTTTAGGTCACTGTTGATAAAGGACCACTCCAGGAGCTGCTGGATGGTGGGAACTCCGACCTTGTCCTTCTTCTCCATGAAGATCTGGTAAAAGTAACAGTCCTGGACCTTCTGTCCTGCAGACCTGGAATACAAAGGCATAGGGTTGGTTCAGTTATCTTTCTAAGCTTTATTGCCCAACAATTTCATACCAAAAAGTACCTCATGCACTACTTCGTCACTTAATACCTGTTCCAACCCTGAAATATACACAGAAATAATTTTTTATGGGTTCTTGAGCACATAGTCTCAAACGTATTTGGATACAGTGTGTGTGGAGTGATACATACAATTTTTGTTGTTTTGCCTCTGTACACCTCTTCACTGGATTTGAAATGATGCAATCAAAATTTGATTGAAGTGTAGACTTTCAGCTTCATTTTTCAGGATTGAAAAAAGTATTCCATCAGCCTTTCAGGAATTACAGTCGTTTTTTACAGAGTCTCAAAAGTAATTGGACAATTAACTGCCAAGTAATTTCATGTCCCTCATATTCCCTCTTTATTCCATGAAAAAATGGGCGGATTAAATGCCTGGAGTTGATTTCCAGTGATTAACCTAGAGCTTTTGGTGGCTTTTCAGTAGAACCCTCAAAATGGGGTCTAAATACTTGTTGATCCAAGTAAAGGAGGCCATTATTAAACTGAAAAAACAGACAGCAAAACAGCAGGAGTGACAAAATCAATAGTTTGTTAAATTCTTATAAAAGATTGAATCTACTGACAAGCTCAGTAACATCCAAAGGCCTAGAAGACCACTGAAGACAACTAAAGTGGATGATCACAGAATTTTCTTGATGAAGAAAAGAACAAGAACACTGTTGAGGAGGTAGATGTATCACCGTCAAGGTCAGTAATTATGAGATGCTTTTCTGAATGTAAATACAATGGGTTTAGAACAACACTCGAGAAAAGGAACACCAGAGTAGACTTACTAAAAACATCTAAAAAAAAAAAAAAAAAGCCTCCCAAGTTCTGAAACAAGATTCTTGGACAGATGAAACCAGTATGAACTGAATAATGGGAAGAGAAATGTCTGGAGATAGAAAGGAACAGCTCATGATCTGAAGCGTACCACCCTATCAGTAGCCCTCTGAAGGTTTACCAATTTTCCGGCTTTGTTAGTTTACACAGAACCAAGCAATAGGTTGCTTCAGTGCAGCTGTTTATACATTGTGCCTGCATTGTGGAGGGAAAAAAGGCGGGACGTGTAAAACAACAGCGTCAGCCTTTAGTGTGCCTTATTAGTCTCGCAGCAGGAAATGACCTCATCAAAACAAAGAAAACAGTGATGGTGAGTGGGGCCGGAGTATCCATATAGAAAAACTAGTTGCCCGAGCGCCACTGTCTCAAGGGCGTTGAAGTGCAGGTCAAATGAGAAAAATGTTGGAGTAGCTGCTCGCTAATGTTTTACACACAAAGAAAGGCTGAGAAATACGTCAATCACACACATTATGCCTGCATTCATCAACCGCCACCAGCTCTTGCAAACCAACAGTAGACCGGCCTACTGACACACGTTTTGATTGTCAACAAATAACTCCAAAAATGTGAGGTTACAGACACACTTTCCTGGAAGGACTTTGGGAACAAATTAGGGTTATTTTATGACTCTGAACTTGATTAAAATATGCTAAGTCTCCCTGTCTCAGTTGGTTTATCAGAGGGAACATTTTCCACCATGCAGTATCTGAGGAAAGTTATGCACGAGTCAAAATAGGCTGAAGAACATCGCCCTCATGTCCATGGAGATATCTGGGACAGTCTGGAGGTTAATGCTCTGATGAGGCCGCCCTTCATTAACAAAAGCCCAGAGAGAAAAGTCATGTCTGGAGTTCTGTGACGTACACTGATAGTAAGACATGAATTTATTGCTGCTGCCAGGGCACAGTGTGCATGCTGTATCTGAACTGGTCGGTGTAAATTTTGGATATCATCATTTCACATTTTGGTTGCCAGTTGCTAACCTGGAATGTTGCACGTTTAATCGTTTTTTGGTCCCTGGGACATGCTTTGCAAGGTAAATTGTGTGTTTTGAGACCTAAGATTTTAAACTCTGTAGGTTGTGTTTTGTGAGGAGTCAATATGAGCGCTCATACCGACATTGATTATGGAAACCAGTTATCAGAGTTGTTATATTCAGGTCTTTTTAGTTGCATTATTTATCTAAGGATCACAAAATGTCCACATATAGCACACATTTATATTACTGACACATTGAGCACACTAGCGTTACACTGACTTTGCATTATGTGTGTGGCATATTAGCATTCGTGTGTTGCTGCTGGTTTTTGCTCTGGTTTCGATCGATGCTTGTGTGTCGTTGCTATAATGGTACAGTCCAAACAGATCAGCCTGTAGCGAGTGAACTGGTTCTTGGTCCTGTGCGTCATCATAAACGCTCCACCCCTGATTACCCATTTATAAAGACACCGGCTCACCTCTGATGCGATGCTACCTTCAGAGGCGGAGCAGAGGCACATCAAAACTGACTCCCCAAGTGCCTTCCATACCTTTTATACAGATGGCGAAGAGGGGACTAGGTGCACAAAAGGCGCCCTGAAAAGGCAGTGTAAAAGGGGCTAGTAAAACATTGTGGAGGCATTGTTATGACATGGGCATGTATGGCTGCCAATGGAACGGGCTCACCGGTGTTTGATGATGTGACTGCTGACAGAAATAACAAGATGAGTTCTGAGATGTATAGGGCTATCCTCTCTATAAAACTGACAGGATGGGGCTCCACAGTGCAGATGTATAATGACCCTAAAGAAAGGAAACCAAGATCTTCTCAAGGCAAAGAAATGAAATATTCTTCAGTGGCCAAGATAGTCCCCTGATCTCAACCAACTGGAGAAGCTCTTCAGTTACTCAAGACCAAACTAAAGGCAGAATGACCTATAAACAATAGGATGATACCGGCCTATCTGAATTTCAAAGAGCTTGATCAAAAAAGATGAGGGAGTTTTCATAATTTGACCAAGAACACCAACACCTAAACCACTTTGACTACACTGTCCATCATTCAAGCTACAGTGCTAAGTGCAGTAACTGAAGCAGAAGTGAAACTTTATGTGACTGTAAATCTACATATTGCAGACTTAAACAAGCTAATAGTTAATTTTTTTGGCACTGCAGTCAAGTATTTCAAACTATTGTTTTGGAGAATCTGGTAAGAAGCAGCCACCAAAAACACCCTTCAGCCAGTTTACTAAACACACTTTGTGAGTGACAAGTAATAAATGTACAGTGATGGAATTATGTTTACCCCTTGAACGAGATGTAGCCAGGAGTTTGTTTTTTGGTTTTTTTTTTCCTCCAAAAAGATAACTAACCCTTACCTTAGTTTGAGCAAAGGGTCCACCCTCAGTATGTGATGGAAAAGGATATTTAGGAACTCTTCAGGATCTGCAGCAAAACATTATTTTATAATGTCAACATAGTAGCTTATTCAATAATTGCATTACAATTCAGTTCATCAATAAATTAAGCAACATCAGCACAAAAAACTAAAACAATTATGATACAGAAAATAGAAATTACCAGGAATTGTTCATTTATCCCACTGTCCTACCTTTCTCTTCAGAGGTGAACCCAGATGCTGCTTCTACTTTCTCCAGGATCCTTCTGAGTTTCATCACTTTAGTAGCACAAACATAACCATGTCTGGAGGACAGAGACAGGGAAAGCTACATGAAGTAAATAAGGCAACCAATAATATTTCAGATCAAAACCACACGTATCTGCCTCATTTTATTTCAATCTTTTATTTCAATTTCAAGTCTACAGGTCATTTAACACTTCACAATGTCAAAAATGTCAGTCAAAGTGCTGAGTAAATGCTTCAAATATGAAAAAGAATATGTGTTTAGCAAACGAGACCTACATGCGCAAAGGGTTGACTATCTCAGTGCGTAACAGGTCTTGGGTCTCTCTGTAATACTCCACATCAGTCTTTGAGCGTGGTCTCAAGAGGACAGTGTCCAGGACAGAACTGAAGGAAAACAGACTGCAGAGAAAAATGCACAATCAGTGGATCACAATTAATCTTTATGTATTTTATGATTAATAGTTGTCATCAAAGACATGTTCATGTTGTGAACCTTTTTAGGATGGATCAAATAGAGTATGTTTGATTACATTTGTATTCACTGCATCATTTCTTTGCTTTCTATGGGACATACTAAGCCTGAATTTCCAAAAGAATCAAATTCAGTTGAAACAGTTTTTTTAGAGACACTGATCATATTTAAAGCTACAATTCAAAACTCCAACCTGGTCGATACTCAAAGCATGGGATCTGTGATAGTTTGCAGTTTTCTGGAGTAGATCTTTTGTTCAGTGGCTCCAGTGTTGACAGAAAGAAAAGATCCACTTTCTTCTTCTTTCTTCCTGTCTGCTTATTCAAAACAGTTTACTAATAAACCCTTGCCTCCAATCAAACACAGCACTGCCAACTGAGGAAGAATCACAGTCAATCAATAAGTCCAGACACATCAACATCAAACCGCATGAACTGCAGCTGATACAGTATTTAATGACTGACTGACTAAATTGTACTGACCAGAAGAGGGTAGAATCCAGGTAGCAGGAGTTGCAGTGGCCCTGGATGCCTTTCTTTTTTCCAACCATGACATCCAGGCCATCATTCTCTGTGCGAGGCGGAGTGTTCTCGTGTACCACCTCGCTAAGGTAACCTCCGAACGCTGCAAACAAGAGCACACAAAGTAAAAGTGTGAACTAGGGATGCACAGCTACATCTGCTCAGCACGGGTATTGGCCAATATTGACGTGGTTGACTGGTGTCGGTGTATCAGCAAAAAAAGGTGGCATTCACCGATACCAGTGGCTGATAATAATGTGTGCTGTGTTTCATTCATTTTGCAATGCTATATCTGCAGCCCAGGTCTTCTACTTAGAAAACCTCAGGAAACAATGCTGTCAACTTTCGGGGCTGGGGCTTATTGTACACAACATAGATATTCAGCTATTTTTCATACAGAGGATACTTTATTTCATTGACACGCAAGGGTATTGATATCAGTATCGGTTATCAGCTGAATTGTTATTTTAAATACCATCCCAGAGTTAACAGAGCAACAACAATTTGTAAATGTAATCATTCCTTAAAAAGGACTCACCGATGGAGTTGCACCGCTCAATGGGGTTGGAAGAGTGATGCAGGGATGGGAAGCGGGAGTCGGGCCGGCAGCACTTGAGCTTCACAAACAGGGCTTTTTTGGGTGGGCAGGTGAAGTACCGCGTACCTTTGAAGGTGCCATCAGTGCAACCAGGGCACTCATCCTCCTGGAAGAGGTCGAGATGACATCATCAAATTACTGTCAGGTACAATATGTTTGTAAAGTGAAAAAGCTTTCACTCATTCTGCCCTTTATATAAAATACTGTAGTTGGTTCTTTAGGACCTCCAGATCACAATAACGGAAGATATTTATGTTGTAGATATTGTCTTCTTTACCAGTCAACAGTAACAACAGTCAACAGGCTGTACGGATGTTTCATTTTACTCTGGTCTAACCACGTGGCCACAAGCAGGGAATCTATATATAAATAGAACTATTTATTAGTTAGGCACAGGATGAGAGTCCTTCCTCTGGTTTTGTACAGGATAACACATACATAAATATAGGACGTATGGTAACGAATGAGCTTCAGGGATGCTTGAAGTTAGATTATGTAAATGATAAATGTCCTGTATTTATATAGCGTGTTTTCTAGTCATTGTTGACCACTCAAAGCGCTTTACACCACAGGTTTTGCATTCACACACACATTCATACAATGGTGGCTGTGAGTACCTCACAGCAGGCCACCTGCTCGTCAGGAGCGTTAACCATTCACACATGCATACACTGATGGTGCATCAGGGGCAATTTGGGGTTCAGTGTCTTGCTCAAGGACACTTCGACATGTTGACTGCAGGGTCTGGGATCGAACCAGGAATCTTCC
>KV751341.1:8707890-8719492 GCA_001698575.1 Mola mola | reverse complement strand
ATGCTGAAATAAATACTTTAAAAAAAATTATTAATAGACACTTATTGAAAAAAAAACCCATTGTAACATATTGTGTTTCATTACACCCATACAGGTGTTAGGTATGAAAAAAATGTTGAATTGCTATTAGCACTGCATATAAGCAAAAAGAACACTGTTTGGTAACAACCATATAATCAAAATGTTCTATCCAAGGCAGTTATATTGAGCTACAATCTGGAAGCTTGAGCTCCATGAGCCCACTCAAGCAGCCTACAGCTGGACTCATTGTGCTGCAAATAAGAAATCCTTTGTATCTGTTACTTACTGTGCTGGACACACAATACAGAATGAATCCCATAAAGGAAGAGCTGACAGAAAAAATTAACATTGTCATCATATGCTCATTCTCCTGTGAATTAAAATACTGCAGCTTTGTTTTAGTCAGCTCTAAAACAACATTTGAAGCCATAATCTATTAATGAAGTAGGCACAGGGAAGAAAAAGGGCCATGAATTTTAAATATGTGACTTATGACCTAAAAATCTGAGGTCAAACAACTGGGTCTAATAGTCCAACATTTACTTTATTCAACCTGCCTTTTCTATATGTGAAAACAGCTATATGATGCACAAGATTTGACATGCTCAAAGCAAATGTCACAATAATGTGAATATTTAGCTTTTCATTCTGGCAAAGCATCACTGCATTTGGCTCTCAGCTGTAAACAGTCACCAAAATTTCTCTACCCAGATATACTATGGGTTTCTGTCTTCTGTCTTCAATGTACCACAAGTTGTGCTTTCTACACTGTACAAGTGCAAGCTGATGTATGAAACTTGAAACATCCTTGCATTTGTTTGCAGAGAGAACCAGGGAAATCAATTGGTGATTCTAATGTCCATTGAAAAAGTAGTAGACTTACACTCCAGGAAATGAATGGCACTGTCAACAAAAACACTAACTAATTCATATGTATTAGGAACATTTTGCAGTTACATTACACATACACTAAGAACAATTAAGATTAGTAGATGAACGTAATGTCGTTGAGATGCTGAACTACAAGGCTGGTACAGGGGTTTTTTTTCTGTTTCAACAAGACTGAAGAGAACTTGGTCTAAGGTGAATAGCAACATCAGTTGCTTATAGTTGGTGCGCAATGTTCAGACTCATCCAGGTAATAGCTAACTCATTAAAAATGTATTCTGATACACAGATATATCTGGTTGGAACGTTACTTTTGTTTCTGAGCAGTGGATATGGTTAAATTTGAAATGAATTTTCTTGTTTTGTTTTTATTTTTGTTGTGTTATTATAAATCAACAGTCTATTAACAAACATCTTAAGATAACATTGCACTGGTGATATTGGATAACTGAATCAATCCACTGATCTGGATTACCCCTGTTTGTTCTGTGCTCCTCTCCAAAAAATAGAACAAAGTAAAAGGTTCTCACCAGCAGCTCCACTCCAAACCATATTCCTGAGAGAGCTCTGTCAGGGAGCAGGGACCCCTTGAAGCGGACCACTCCAGGCAGAGGCTCGTCCCCCGAACGCAGCTGGACGCGCACCTTCGAACCACAGTCAATATCCCGCACGCGTTCAAGCCGTGACTTGTTGCAAAGCAGGGCATATCGCTCCTCACAGTTGGTAATAGGAAACAGCAGCTCAGCCAGCTTCTCATCCAGCTCCAAGACATCCCGCTCGTCCAGGCTCAGCACCACGTTGGTCTGGTCGAGGATGCGGAGACTTTTCTTGCCCTTACATGGGGTCAGTGTTCGCCCGAGGCTGTTGCGCTCCTGGCAGGCCTGACCAAGACTGCCACGCGGGATCCTCAGGATCTTCTGTGGCAACTTCTCCCCTGTACACTCTTTTATGACCATGTAAAAGCGCCAGTCCTCCCTGAAGCCGCCACTGGGCTTCTCCTGGCTCCATAGGGCCGAGCTCATAGCTGCATGCTAAGCAGGACATCCAACATCAAGGCTAGCTTGACCTCTGGTCTGTAGGACAAACAAACACAGAAACAAATGACCACCCTCCAATGTATTCAAGGAAAGCAGGATGCATATAATTCAAATTATGAGTGTAAGTCTCTTTGAAATATTTTACAAGCCTTGGGGCCAAAATAATAAGGTACACAGTATTGACGAACTCTGTCTGCTGTTGGATCCGGAACAATTAAGGCATTGACCTATAAGATCTTTTCACTGTACGTACAAGGGGCTGCGGGCAGTTTACTATACCTCTCTAACTCTTTCTCTCAAACACATACACAAAGGCGCAAAAACCCATTGAAAACACACAAAGTCAACTCACTTATACAAAAATTGGGTTAGTGATTAAAAGTAACAATTAGACAGTTAATAAGTTACATGTAAGTTTATAACTTACATGTAATTGTATACAGTAACTCAATATTTAATTTTCAATGCTGATTATGCTTTTTATAAACATATGGTCATTCTGAATTTCGTTCCTACAATACATCAAAAAAGATTTGACTATTGTGTTATATCACCTTCTCTTTTAACAACGCTCAGTAAATGTGGCATTCTGTTGCATTTCTGCTTAATATACAGTATGACTTCAGGTACTGTACAGTCTGAATTAAGCATTTGGAAATGCATCACACATTTTCGGGGGGGGGGGGCAGGTCTGAGATCTAGACTGCACACATTTGTAACCCAAAAGCCATGCTGTTTTAAGATGACCAAAACACAAAATGTGGCTCAGCATAGTCTTGCTGAAATAAGCAGGGAGGTCCCTGAAAAAGACATCATCTGTGTGGAAGCATGTTGCTCCCTAAACCTGTAATGTACCTCCCAGCATTAATGTTGCAATCACAGATGTGCAATTTACCAGTGACATGGGCACTAACACACCCCCATACTCAGTGCTGGAAACAATCTGGATGGTACTTTTTCTCTTTAGCTTGAAAGACGCAATGCCATAATTTCCAAAAACTACAAGCATTGCTCACTTGTCAGACCAAAGGAAACCTCTCCACTTTGTCACTTTTAAGCAGATGAGATATAACATTAAATATACTGTCTTTGTGCTGCTTTCACTAAACTGAATGTAAGACAGATTGGGAAATGATCACACACATCAATGTTTTATGTTTAACCGAATGCCTCATGTTAACTGCATTTCAATTAACACATAATTTTCAGGAATAGGGATTCGTTTAGATCAATGCAGTTGCTACTCAATTCACTTGGCAAGCTGTGCTCTAGCTTTTGCACGTAATACAGTACAAAAAATATCTTGTACTTCTCATTCATAAACACAGACTAAAACCAAGTAGCTAGATGAACAGGCATTGTGTTGGTTACATGTTATTATGCATGTATTTCTCCAGTCTCACAGCAGACTAAATGGATGTCTGATGAGGAATGCTAAAATAACAAATTACTAACCAAAATTGACTTTTACCATGTGTATACCATGTGTTCTAAAAAACAAAGAGTGATTTCCTGATAAAGACACACTAAACCGGATTCAAGCCTGCAAAACAGCTTATGATTGCTGATTTGCATATGATAGTTCTCTGACCAGCCTTGCTTGTTGTGGTGAGAAACATAATAGGTCACTGTGTTTTGGACTGCAATGCCCTGTGCAACATCATCAAGGTTTTTAACCTCGTGTGACATTAGTCATAACTGCTGATTTGAATTATCTATAAATAAGCGGTGAGCAGACCGTTGACAGTCTGGGCACAGGTCGTACACCAGACAAGCGGATTTCCCCTGATGACAACTTCGACGTAATCAACAACCCGACAGCATGAGCACACCACTGAAAATCCTTTGATACTGATTCACTCACCATTAGCGCTGTTTTAATATGGTTATCTTAAAGAAAGAAAGAAAAAAAAAGGGGGGGTGGGGGTGGGATTGACACACATTAAGGCTAACGTCGTACGGGGCTGTGTAAAACACAACAGGTAGAAAATTGCAACTAATTTCAACCTGCCGCTTCCGACATTCAGCCATTCAGCTAGTTTTTGGGGCGACACCTACAAGCTAAAACAAAATTTTGTGTATCCCAGTGCCAGTGCCATGACAGCATTAATATCCCATTTTCCCTGACAACCAGATCAGCGGCGTGTCATCACCAGGCAGAAGCTGTCAGAGGCCCTTTAAGAGAGGGAAGTAGCTAACGTGCCGCCAGCTAAAACACACCGTTTCAGTCCAGTGACAACGGCGTGGACACCTTACCTTTACTCGGCTCCGTTCAGTTAGAGAGCAGATGGACTGTCATTCCACACGGCCATCGCAGTTAGTTCAACACAGGCCCCAAAAAGCGAGCTCGCCTTAGTTTCCTCTTGTAATAACCTCTGATTAGCTAAACGCCTAGCCAGTGCTAGTATCTCGCTGAACTTAGCCTTGTGAGCTGCTCGACAGCAGGCGGGCCGGCAGAGGACTGCCAACCTCTACAGTACCCTATCAGCATTTAGACAAATCTATTCTCCGTGAGGAATACGTGGAAAAAATACAACCTACCGCTTTAGCTATTAGATATATTATTTACAGTAGCCGACCTCACGAAGCTTAATATAAGACGTCATCGCGCCCACTGACGGTCATTGGTCAGTCACTTCGGTCTCCGGCGCTGATTGGTTTTGTCGTCGTCTTTGCAAGCGAGACCCACCGTGGGGTTTTTCCATGAGAACACATAGTTAGGTTGAAGTGCAGCTTTCTGTGCGGGTGAAGCTGTGTGGTCCGCTATAGGCAGAGATGGAGGAGTTCAATAAAAAGCAACATTAAAATAATAACATACAAGTAAGACTAATGAACGGATCAACTAAATTACTGAAATTAGATTATAATCAATAACTTACTAAGCCTTTTATATGGTATAGGTTGGTATTTAATGAGATTCAACCATGAATTGATTCAAACTTTGTATGTTATAAATGTAAAAGGAATCGATAATGTGGGGAGCACAGAACAAACATAAGCAACAGACAGATCACAGTTAGAAACAGGTTTCATTCAAAGTTAATATAGTTCTCAACTGGGGTTGTAAATGGTTCCAGATAGATCTGGCAGCAGAAAAACAATATCAACGCAAAACAGTTTTTCCAAATTCAGTATTTGCCCAGGGAATATAGAGCATTAAACCAGTGCTTCAGTATTGACTATGGGACCAGTTTGATAATGTAGTAATGTATGGTTGCATTTTACCTTTCAAAACCTTACAAAATGAACAGGAACTGTGAGATGCCTTTCGCGTCTTATAGTTAAAGGTGCCCATCTTATTTTTTCGTACAACATGCAGTGATAGGTGGACTAACCGTCCGTGGTAATGAATCTGAGCGTAAAGTGATACATTGAGTCAAGCGATGTGAGATTTGAGGCAGAAGCATATCTGTATATAACATCACCATAATCCAGTGCCGATACAAAAATATACAGCCTTAACGATGAGTTTCCAACACAGCATAGGAACATTTGTAAAATTTAGGGAAAATTGTTTGTGAAAGTATTTACTTGCAAGCGTTTCAATATTGAATTTCATAATCTAGTCAGATGCCCGGATGTTTGTATTCAGATACCTGCCCAATGTCAATAAATCTGTGATATTTAAACCATCATATGTGATAATTCTCACTCTTGAGAATATCATGTATTTTTCTTGTTTGCGCTGAAAACTAAATTCAGGATAAAAAGGTTACATATTTGTCAAAATCTAGCTGGAGGATTTAAATGGCTGAATGTGCAGTGTAACAAGAGTAATACAGAACTGTATCGTCAGCGTTACAATCCATTATAGTCCATGCAATATTGTTAATACATATTATAAACAGGGCAGGAACCGGCCGGAACCTTTCAGGACTCCATCTGACAATGGCAAAAACTGCAGAATGAATGTTTCCTAAAGGCACACATTTCAGACAGATATGTAGTCCTAGAACCACTTACAGATGAAAAGCAGTATAGTATCAACAGTTTCAAATGCTTTGGTTAAATCTAAACATTGGACGGCACAATATATCCATGTCTACAGCATGTACCCTATACTATTATAATGCCTTGCCTTGAATAGAAATGATAATTCAGTGGAAAACCCAGGGTTTGATCTGGTTTTAACCCTGAATGGTAGATGCTCATTGACGATGGAGAGAAAAGAATTCATAAAGTACTCCAGAACCATATCTACATTTCTTCTTTAACAATATAACTTTCAATGAGATCACTGAGAAGGCCTACTTGTTAAAATGTATGAGATTTCTTCTGATAATTATTTCAGAGCATGTTTTTTCTCTTTTAGCTGGGGGTCTGTAAACAGCCATAATGTCAACTGAATTATTTAAGTAAATTTTCAAGGCGAGAGGAACACTAACAACTTTTAAAACACTACCAGACAAATATGATTTGGCATGTACAGTCACACCACCACTACTCTCAATTCTGTCTAGTCTGTGCAAAATGTAATTATGTAAGGAAACCTCTGAGTCACGAGTGGTGCAGTGGTTAGCACTGTCACCTCACAGCAAGAAGGTCCTGGGTTCGATTCCGGGTCAGGGCATTTCTGTGCGGAGTTTACATGTTCTCCCTTTGCCTGCGTGAGTTCTCTCCGGGTTCTCCGGCTTCCTCCCACAGTCCAAAAACATGCAAATTGGGGGTTAGGTGAACTGGTTACTTTAAAATACGTGAAGGTGAGTGTGGATGGTTGTTTGTATCTATATGTCAGCCCTGCGATGAACTGACAACCTGTCCAGGGTGTACCCTGCCTTCACCCCAAGATCCTGAGATAGGCTCCAGCCGCGACCCCTAACAGGATAAGCGGTAGATGATGGATGGATTTAAGAAGTTAAACTCATAATATATGAGCTATATTCATTAAAAGTCTTTTTTGTTTTAATTCCACTGATCATGGCTTATATTGCTGCAGTGACCTTTTCTAATATTTTGAGATGTGTGTGGGGAGGGTTGAGCTGTTATTAAAAAAATTAAATATCAAAATTTAAATAATGAAACGCTTGAAACACTTTATTGTATGTGTAATTAGTCTAGAACGGTTTAATGTTCACTTCCTTAAATAACTTCTGAAAAATCAGTATTCCATTTTCTCTACACTCTGGTATTTCCAGTCTCACTATGTTTAAATGCATCACGCCCTAAACCATAGCTTGTTTTGTAAAGCCACGGAATTAAACAACACTTGTATGGAGTCATCCGAGGGGTCAGTCACAGTTTATTTAGGAACTTGGTTTTATAGTTATTATATTTGTGGGTTTAGAACTTGTACAGTCAGCAGACAGGTGGTGTTTATAGGACCATTTGCAACTAGAACGAGAATGTTAAACACAGGACTGAGAGTGAGAGATGATAGGGTGTGTTTTGGCTACCTTCACGCACTGAATGCTTTGAGGAGCTTAGTGTGTTCAGTGTTGATTATTATATAATAATTGCTGGACACATAGCAGAAAATTTCAGTATAGACAAACTACTACAATGAATTTATATAAACTTTATTATTAATGATATAGAATTCTTGGTAGTAGAAATAACAGTAACAGTGATTGTGTGGTGTTATGTGATCTTTCCTCCACCCACATAACAGAAACTCAAGATAAAGATAGATGTATTTTGCATATTTGATATAACCTAAAGAGCTGCATTTTTGATGGTCTACTGAGATATCACCTCAGCAAACACATTTCACCTGTTAATATGACATATTTTCTGTAATAAATAAAGCCATACATAGTCTCAGGACAACTCCATGTAGAATCAGAAGATCAGTCTCGATTCACGTTGTGTCATCTCTTCCACTTCCTCTACGCTCAGATCATTTTTTCTTAGCCTGCAGTGTGGCAGAAGAAGATTATATGAATCAAATAAAATTCATACCCTGTTCTGAAGTAAAACAAAGCTTAAGATAGAATTAGTCATTTATTGTTATTGTTTTCCCCGGGTATTTGGCGTGTCATCAACCCATGTATTTCTTGGCACTGAAACCAGCAATACAGCCATACAGCATTGCCTCAGACAGACAACCACCAATCTTGTACACCAACCACAAAAAATGTGTGAGAAATTTGCTATAAATGAGTGTGTATCTTACTATTCGTCACATACCATATCGATTTCACATGAATGTTATGTTCCAGGGCTTGAATCAGACATTCCACCCCTGTCCTATTTATGTTGTTCTCTGTCAACCTTTTACGGGAAATAAGAAGGTGGAGTCATTTAAGCACTTCTGTGCCACGATTACTCAATTGCCAATGCAGCCACTCAGCAAACACTTATGTTGCCTATCATCAAGTCATTTTTCCAACACTCACCAAAGTTCTTCAAGTGATGCACAATTCTTGATAAAGTTGGCGAGGGCACATGCTCCTGCAGTACCTATACCATTGCCAACCAAGCTTTCACATAAAACATATTTTACAACTGATGTCATTTTGCAAGCTCAAACATAAGCAAAATTATGTATTAGTGATATTTTCCATACTATCTTAAGTCTACCTAATGTGCCAATAATGAAAGCAAAAACAAACCTTAGCCACACTAGAGATTCACTCCCCTCCAGGGCCCAGGCAAGGGCCTCCGCTCCTGCATCACCGATATTATTGCCCCAAAGCCTGCAAACACAAAGAAAGAGTAGTTTTGGGAAATGCCCACACAACAAGATGCATGGAATATTGCAGGAAGGATTTTTACCCTAAAAAACGTAGCGAATTGTTGGCTCTAAGTCCCTCCGCCAGCTGCATTGCTCCTTCTGCTGTTATATTATTGTTGCCTAGCCTGGAAAAAATACAAAAGTTAATTTGCAATTCATTTTACAGGACATAAACTGTGTTGTGATGTAGTTCCATTTCAATGTCCTATCTGATGAGAAAGGTATTGTTTGTGCTGACCGTAGAGAAAGGAAATCCTGCTTGTTCTTCAAAAGATGAGCAAAGTGCTGTGTGCAAGCATCAGTCAGCTTGTTGTTAAAAAGTCTAGAAAGAAAAAAAATATTATTAAAGATAAATTCTTCAAATGTCCTTTCATGATAACCTGTATTTTAGAGATGAGTATGCACACTGTAGCTCCCTTCGTATGAAGCTTTATTGCCATATGCACAAAGCAGCAATGTGTCGAGCCCCAATGCTTTTCTTCAGACTTTAAATGCATACAGAGAGATGCCATATTTAAAGTCTCCACTATTGTCACATGGTAATCACGTGATGATACATTTTAAGAAAATATATATTTTACATTCTAAGTTATGTTAATTATCACAAAGTGCACGTACAAACCTGTAATATCTACATGAATAAAGAAGCTTTCCATAGCACAAAAGAATAACATCAGGCCTAACAGCTGTCATACTTTCAATTGGCTCGCTCTAACAAAGAATGCGCCTCTATATTCTGAACAGGAGGGCTCTGAGAATTTTATAGGAATTGTTTGAAACACTTCACTTGAGCAAATATGATGGAGGAACATATCCTGATATGCTGATAGCACCAGAGACATTACACATACTATAGAATATCATTTGCTCTTTCAGAAGTGAAAGATCAAAAAAAATAAAAATAAAAAAATGCACGTTTAGGTGTAAGCGTATCTAGTGTATAGATGTCGTCACCTCTCCTTTTTTGTCTGGGTCCTTCCTAAAAGAATCATTGGATGTGCTTGTACACAATAACTTAGTCTACTTTCATGACAACTATAATGACAAATTATCTTGACAATACTTACGCAATTTTCTGGAAGCTGTCACACTGGATACCAGTGGCAATCAGCTTACGAAGCCCTTCATCTGTAATGTTGTTATTCCGGAGGCTGATAAAGGAGGAACACACTTCAGCATAACATGCATGTTTCTGCTTTGTAGAAAATTCTATTTTGAAAGCTTGGATTATGATATTTAATTTGATAGCATGAGCACTATGATATTGTCATACTCACTACAGGGAATTGCAAACGTGCATGCAAGGAAGAAGCTGCTCCACCCCAACATCACCTATAGAGTTGTTGTCCAGTTGGAGGCCTATAGGACTTTTTAAATGTTGCAGCACATAGGCTAGTGCTGTGCACTCCATAGGACCAATGTTACAGTAGGTCAGTTTCAAGTGGTCCACCTCCAATTTACTCATGGCGTCTTTGGCAATCCTGCTTTCCTGCATTTCATAGATGCATTTGATTAGCCAGACAAAGGCCGGCATGGCATGCATGCTCTTCTTCTCTCCCTCTACAGGCTGAGGGATGGACTTGAAGTGCTTCTGCATGCCTTTGGACAGACATCTCTCCACCTGTCTGACCTTCCTCGCCCTTACAGCCCTGGGGCAGCAGTGGAGCCACAGGTTCTGATGGCGCAGGGACAGCAGTCCTGACACAAAGGTGGCTGTGATTTGTAGATTCTTTGTTGCAGCTGCTCTAGCTTCCCCATCAAAAGCACACTCTGGCTGATAGGTAAAGGGCAAACAGGCCGTGAAGCATGAGATGCTGTGATCTGTTTTCCTCATGTCTTTCAGCTCAAAGAGCTTAGGGATAGTTGAACGGTCCATGTTGTTCGACAAAACGATGAACAGAGCAGCAAAGAAACACTGCATAGTCACATGAAGGAATTCATAGCGCATCATGTTGGTGGAGGACATGTCTTTACTCTGAATGAGAAAGCCCAGGCAGATATCCTTTTCAGTAACAGCACATGTCTCCAGGTCTGTACCCGAGAAAATGTAACAGGTGGTTACTATTCCTTCAAAGGCAAGCTGCCCTAGATGCAAGACTGTTTCTAAGTAGTCCTGAGGCCAACCTGTCCTGCCAACGCTCTCCAGGGACCTTTGGTGTTGTAAAAAGTGCTCTAAGATCATTAGGTAGACATCTGTGATTGTTTGTGGGCTGCCTTCTCCACAGTTTAGTAACTCTTTATGGCAACAAGAGACAATCCAGCAGAGGACTGGACTATGGCATAGTCCAAGTAAGGTATTGTTCGATTGTAGGGATTCCAGAACCTTAGCAGCCACAGTGGGGTCACTGTGATGCTTCCTTATGAAACACTTAACCCCACTTGGGGAAAAGCCTTTCAAGAGGACCTCTTTGCTGAGGTGTTTCTTTAACACGGGACCCACTGCTTCTGGGCGACTTGTTATTACTTTCCGTACTCCCTTCATAAGTGCACCCTGAATTATGTTGAATAACAGAATATGAACAGGTGCAGGCTGGGTGGGACAGCAGAGCCTCTGTTCATCTGAAAAGCTCTGCTTGAGTTCATCCAGGCCATCGAAAGTGAAGAGAATGAGATGTGGGTGGTCAAGGATGAACTGGAAAATCTCTCCCTGCTCTCTGTTTGGCCAGCAGCCGTGCTGAAACAGCAGTTCTTGGACAGACAGCTCCCTGTGCTCGGAGCTCAACCTGCGGCAGCTAAATGGAAACAGCAAGAGAAAGTCCTGGAGGGCTGTGCCCCGGGCCCACAGCAAGTGCAGCCTCTGCAGTAGGGTGCTCTTTCCGCAGCCCGCCTCCCCAGACACCAGTACTGTGTCGGCCTCTGCATTCACTGTACCAGCCATACTGACTATGTCCTCCAGGCCCAAAGTTCTGTGGACATCAGGACAGTCTTGACCTAGCTCCAGCTGGCCTTCGGTGTAGATATCATCCAGAGACATGTGGCTGGT
>KV751341.1:8659414-8707674 GCA_001698575.1 Mola mola | reverse complement strand
TAAGTGCTGAGAAAGCAAGACTGGGCTGAGACAGAACTGCTGAGCTTCTTCTGGTATTGTAAGATCTCTGTGAAAAAAATATTTATGAGGTAAACCAAAATATTATCATTATATATAGCGAAAATCTAAAATGTGGTGTGCTGACAATCGTTTTGATCTTTTTTGTTTTCATTTTCTAACCATATTTGGTAGTCCTCCAAGGAATACATTTTGTACATTTCAGACGGATCACCTATACGACAACGAAGAGAACCTGCTTGCACATATAATCTCCTATAACAGTCATCCATAAATACATACTGTTGAAAGTACAGCATGTTTGTAACAATGGCATACCTTTGGAAGGATACAGTTTCTCATACTGCAGTCCAGATTCTTGTCTGTGCTGAATGTACTGGAGCACGATCTTCGCTGCTGATTCTCCTTTCGATACAACATGGTCAAGCAAACACCTCGCCTGATTGACGTGGAGACAGCAACAGATTCATTATTATCACTTAGTGATATCTTTAGTGACTGCACACAAAGTAAAGTTGTAGTGGCACGCAGATATTTTCTATTTTATTTCTTATCAAATCAAAGTAAATTTTAGGATTGAGCTTTAGAGTTGTTGGTAGGAGGATTTTGTGGTCTTTAGTACAGAGCTAATCAGCTGTTTCAGATCATTTCAAGTCTTTTTGCTAAGTTAAGCTAATGAACAGCTTGCTTCATAGAAACAGTACAGATGTGAGAGTAGTATTGATTTTAAAGGATCTCGCCCTTGGCAAGGAAGTAAAAACCCATATTTTAAACAAAGGAAGTCATTCTAAAGTAACAAAACTAAAATGATTCCTAGTTTGGTTGATCATTGTACATTAGTGAAAATATAATTATAATATCACATTTTAATTGCGCCTACTTGTTCTATCTTTGTAATGTATATTATATAATAAATGCATTTACTTCCTGAGTCTCAAGCCCAAGTCATCAAATACCCATGCTAAGCTTCCCAGGAGAAGAATGAGTGACATGAAAATAGGACTCAACATCATACAAATTGCTCCTTTAAATCCACCTAAATTGTACTCACTGACACTTTAAAGTGAATTGCTAAAGTATTTAATGAGAGATTATAATATATTTGAAGAAAAAAACCTTTGAAAAAAATTAAAAATGTACTGAGTATCAGAGAAATGCACTAGCCAAGCATCAGTTTCATTCAGAGATAACTGAATCCATAGAGAAATAAACAGGGAGTAGTCAAGCCCCAGCTTATAATATGCTTAAAAATACAATGAAGGTCATTTAGTATACGTTACCTTCTGGGAGGGGGTGCGGATAGGCAGGCACACTTCGTCGCAGTCTGCTGAGGTGAAGTGTCCTGATATTAAAAGAGCTTCCAAAACACCATCAATGCAGTCATGTAGCTGGCTGACCAGACTTGGCCTTTGTGTTCGGAGAGTCTGCAAAGACGAATTTTGGCATTCTCCTTTTTCTTCTTGATCTGAGCAGCTTTGTGGAAACAAGAGGCTAACTCCCTGCTCCTCAGGCAGGACCTGTTTGAGGGCATCAAGAAAAACCCCACAAGTATACACACCCTTTGCAAACACCAGGTCCAGGAGCTGCCTGGCATTGGCGTATAGCGTCCTACTCGAAATGCGTATGTTCTGGTAGTCCTCCCATATGAGCTCACCCTGGGCCAGCAGTATGTCCATGATCTGTTCCATGCATTCAGATGAGCCGCTGCTGCACAGTGCATGCAGCATCTCCGACCTGTGCTTCAGTATAAGCTCCTGGGCAAGCATGCTTCATACATGGCCATTCTCAGGGAAATCCAGCGTGCATTTCTGCTGCTTTCACTGTCACAACCTGTGAAAGACACACATGATCATGTTACAACCAGCCACCAAGAGATTCATTCATATGTACCCTGTTGATTCATCATGGTTATCCGGTCCTCAAGGAAGCTTGTTTGTTTCAAACTCTACTTTAAGACCTATTCAAACACACAATATTTACCTTACCCGGAGGGGTAAGCGGCAGAAAACCAAACGAAACGAAACGAGACGAAACGAAAGGAAAGTGCGAATAAATAGACACAGTAACAGCAGTGAAACATCGTCACCTACATTAAAGTCTCCACACAGATTGACCAGAAAGCTGTGCTCCCTCCTTCTGTCATTTGGTCAGAGCTCCTTCACCGCTTCGGCCATTCGTCTTCCTCATTCTGCAGCCAAAAGTTGAACCTGTTCCGCTGCTCACGCCTTTAAAATAAACCAGGTTTTCCCCCCACCAGCGAATCAAATAAAACTAAACTTCCACAAAGATCAACCGTCAACGAGGCTGACCCGTAATAAACTTCCATGCGTGATGCCATTAATACACTTCCCTCATTTTTAAGTCCTATTTCACAGCCTAATACACAAAGACTTGAATTTAAAGTTCATTGTTCACTGTGACGTGAGGACATTTTCACATCCTCTTTCTAAGAAGCGTGAGAGTGCGGCTGTTAGAACTACTGAAAAGAGTAAATTCAGTTTTTGAAAGCAGAATCTCTTATGATATTAAACAGGTTCACTTGGCATGAATGATTTCCTATAAAAGTCATTAGATTTATTTATTCATTTATTTACGCGTGAACTGCTTGCAATTTGGTCGTTCAACCACTTGATGGAACTACTGCATAAATAAACCCGGTTTGGTTTGGGGCTTTCTCTCTTCCCTATATAACATGTCTTTATAGCTTTCGGGCTCATTTCTTTATTCCTATTTAAACCAGAAAGGCCCAGTTTTTCTCGTGACTGGTAGCGGACCCCAAACCCTGCCTTTGTGCAGAAAGTACTGTTCATTTTCTGCGCAAATACGTTGATGATAATAAGAAATTATGGATGGGTCTTGAAGTGTTTTTGGGGGGGTGGTGGGAAAGTACAAAATGTGTTGATCTTGGTAGGGTAATAATTATATGCTATTTCAATGATAATGTAGCTACTACAAACCTGAAGCCAAGCCAACATGCTTTAGATCTGATGTAAACTTCAGAAAGTAAATATAACACATAACTCTGGAACGCTGATTCCTTTTTATTTTGTGCAGTAACGACTTTTTGGGCAATAGTTTTTTGTCATTCTGCTCTCTCCTGAGTACCATGATTAGTTTACTGTGCTTCTTCACTGTTTCCTGTGGAAGGAGAAATCCTCAAACACACAGAGGCAGGAGTAATCAAAGACAGACTGGAATAAAACTTTCTAAAGAGAGTTTCCTTTCTTTTTTTCACTCTTCTTGTCTGAGAAACAGGCAACTCCACCAAGGGGAGTGTAATGCAGAGTTATCTCTGTCAGGCATCCTACATGAACGTGGAGTTCTGTCTTCCAAATCACAGTAGGGGGTCCAGGCAGGTTTGGATGGATAAGAAAGAAAGTAAGACACTGTCAATAGAACAAAAAAAAAATACAGATATAATCCCAAAAGACATCTCTGAGTATTTCTGGCCTCTGCTGCAGCAGAATTCTTAACACCTTGTATCAAAGTAAGGGAAATATGCAGCTCAAACTTCATCTGTTTGCACTTTTTAACCTTCCAGCCAAGAAAAAGTTTTTCTGAGCATGTAGCCAAAAGCTGTAACCCATTAGCCTGGATCGATAACAAATACTCATTGGATAAACTCTAAATCATCTTTCTTCTGCTCATGAATAGTTGGCTAGTCTCTCGCGTTGCTGTAAATTTCATATTTCAAACAAGTCAGCTCTCTGGGAATTAAGAGAATTAATTTGGATGAAAGGGTTTTAGAGATGTGCGACTGCATAACATCATGTACAGGTGGTTTGGTTTTGCGTTGTAATCACAGTGGGTCATAAAGGCCGCAGCGCCTTGAAGACCGATTTGACGTCAGCCTTTGTTCGTTATGTTTGTTTTTGTTGTCTTCTTAAGACAGAGTTCAACTTCCAGGCTTTTGCGTGGATCATGATAAATAAGTAGTCTAAGTCTACAAGCTTTCATCCAATTCACTTCACTGATTATTATTTATTTGTCCAGCACCGACACAGAGATCATTTAAACTTGGTCTAGGTTCTAATCATCAGCATGAAATTTATTGGGCATGAAAGTTAAGTCTTGCTCTATATGGAGTCAGTTCAGCTCTGTGCACTGTCCACCTGTCTTTCACGGCAGAGATGGAATACTTTTGGCTCCAGCCGTTTCGTAGCTGTTCAGATATCAAAAGCACATGCTGTGAGCTCAGTGTTAGGCCAGGTGCATCAATGTGCTGCTTGTGTGTTGACTGGTTTTCCAGCGACACACAGCTCCCAGAAGCGAGTCAGCACATGTCATCTGCTGATTCTGAATTTTGCAGGAAATACAAAAAATAAGTTGTCAAATACAACCAGTTATCTCCGTGTTCAGAAAAAAATAAATTGTTTTGATATTAAGTGAGTGAATTTACAACTGTGCCGCACAAAAAGCAGTACCATAATAAGGTCTATATAAAACACACATCTAAGTTTGATTCCATTGTTTTAAGAGAAATTTTATACGGAGAAAAAACATACCATACTTTTAAAAAGACATGAAAACAGATCCATGTTTAAATTGCCTTTCACCCCGGGGAAAATCATCCTGTGCAAAAAGTCATGGTTAAAGTCTTTTTTGTATGACTTTATTATCCCTAAACTGATGTCCACGTCCGTAACCACAGATGTGTTCCTTCGTTAGAGGGACAGTGCAAACACAATGAAACTTGGGAGTTTCATATTTATTAATAGATTGAACATTTGTTGTGACATGAATTCTCATATCCTGAATAAAAGTTAGGATCCTGAGAAATGAAAATGTGGATCTGAGAGATAGATGTCATTCCCATTATGTCACCATCAATGAATGAATTCTTTAAGTGAAAAACAAAGGTTACAATTTCAAAGAATTCCAAAGGGTTTACTTTTTTTTTACTTTCATTGTCCAGCCAACAGTCCAGAGACTCTGCATTTACTATCATTACTGACACACATCTCAACATTTAAGCTGCTGGAAGCAGCAAATAATTAGACATTTAGCTTTGAAATGGTTGACGCAACATCTCATTTATCAAGAGAAATAACTGACACAGTTTTGATCAACTCACTGATTAATCCGTGTAAAGTTGCACCTCTCTTGGGGATTGGTAGTTTCTTTGTCAACAGTTAGGCATAGACTCCACTGTAGTAAATGTAATATTTGCAACTGTACATTCACTTCTGTATCCTTTAAGCACTGACAGCTTTATATACGTTCCTTCTGAGTTCCAAAAATGCAATGAACAACGACGACCACAGAAACATAAAGCTGTTCTTTCAGCTGTTCTTATTACAACTGGACAGAGGATTGATAATTGCAAGTTAGAATAGAATGGAATGGAATGGAATGGAATGGAATGCCTTTATTGTCATTGTATAAAAGTGCTCCATATGAAAGGAGTGCAAGTTTAAAACAGCCAAAAAAAAAAACGCAACATAAAATAAAACTAATCATGAATACTGATAACTTAATAAATAAGTTATTGCATGTATTATAGCACTTGAGAATTAAATTAGTGTATACAAAAATAAAGAGTTAAAATCATGTATTTGCAACTAAAGTATTGATGGCCCAGGCAAAGAAATAGTTTTTAAGTCTATTTGTCCAGCAAATAGACTTACAGTATATATCCGGAGTGTGTACTGTACTCACTTAATCAATAGCAAAAAAAAATATTAGGAGCCTTAGATTGATAGATAAATTGGAAGGATTAGTTTATAAATAGAAAAGGACTCGCCTAGACAGAGAAGCGGAGTATTCACAGTCAGACAACCACATGATCATGCACATGATCATGTGTCCTTGAGTACTTGTGTGTCAATCAGGATTTAATTGACAGCAAGATTAAAGCGCATGTCTGAGCGGTACAGCAGGGCTGAAGGAGTCTGGTCTCCAGTGTCTGCCCAAAGTTTGGGGTGCTGTGCTCAAGGTTAAACCCTTGCACCCTGCTGAGCACGCGCCACCTGAGATGGGTCCTACTTGTTGGACATTCATTATCAAACTCTGTTTGCTCCTTTCATCTGCAGCCTCTCTGCAGCACTCAACATAAACTACAGAGGCACCTTGCAGCTTGACATATCTTCATTCACTCTGTACCTTAAACAGCATGCTGCCACATCAAAGAGCTGCAGCTGCCTTTGATGTTGCAAAAAGAAAGAACTCCAATGATCTGCTTAAAACCAATGCAACTTTCTGGAGCCTCGTTTTATTCATTTTGCTATCTCTAGAAGTCTGGATGTACCCTCTAGAAGGCCAGACAACACCTTTGTGATAAGGAAAAGTGAAAGAGTAAGTGGTGAACAATGAGTCTACTAGTTTTTACATTCCCATGGTGGGATTGCTGTTTTCAGCGTTATATTTCCTGTTGTGAGCGTCATTTTATTAAGTCAAAGGGGATCGTGATCGCGCTTCAGCCTGTTTGTCAATGCTTTTGGCTTTAATGTGTGTGTAAAAGGGCAAGGAAAACCCAAACCTTCAGCGCCGTTGTTTCTGCTTCCAAGAAAATGGGTCAGCATGTCCCTTTAAACAGGCTGGCATGTTAATGTCACATAACTGTGACAGGCATTCCGATTCTACAACTGCAGTTTAGGTAGTGGATATCGGTGAGGCAATGACCATTAAGAATTTTTGTAAGACCTCTCAAATGAAAATGTGAAAATGAGAATCAGCAACAGCAGAAAAAAATATGTAGTGTGTCAAATGGCTTTTCAAATGTCCATAAAAGTCCAGCAGGATGCACTATTAGTAACACAACAGCAGCATGAGCTCCCTCACCAGACGGGTAAAAACACACCCTGAAATTTATCATGAAGCTGAACAAAAACAAGAAGAGACCAAAAACATTCAACCATCAAAAGATGTTGCACGACAGTTTTTACATGTACACCCTTATTATCACTGTCAGGGAGGTTGTTTTCCCCCCTCTGATGGGTGTTTTTCTGTGAAATTTGGTGGGAGGATGAGGAATGGGTCAGAAGAAAAACAACAACATTTTGGTGCTGATCCAGATGAAGTGGCGAACCATTAATTTAAGAGAACTATTAGGCTGTGGCAGAGGGATGCTCTGTAATGACGTGCAGATTGTACTGTTTTTTAGTGTTTGTCTGACACCAACTTCAGGGATTTGTCTTGACTAAAGAACACATTTGGTACAATGAGCAATGGACATCACGTGGCGATATTCAAAGGTTTTGAATTTATTTTGAATTTATGTAAAAATTAATTTACTCCGATTGGTCTGGGCTGTTCAGCGTAATGACGCCTTTTTTTTTTACCTGCACCAGTGGACAAAATGGTTCAGATTAAGAAAATGATCTGGTTGAATAATGCTTCTTCACCATCAACAGCAAAATATTCCCTTTATGAGTGATAAATTAGAGTGAACTGTGAATACAACCTAAGACCTGTCCTGTCACTCAACTCCATGTCTTATATTTATCTTACAAGTTGCTCTGTGGCCTAAAGGGTGTGTTAGAAAACTCTGGCAGATATACCAGGAAGTAATTACATATTCTTTTGTTTCTTTGGCATAAACTTGTCCAATCTATCTCAAATTTTCAGTAACCCAGACTTGGAGTATTTTGACTTTATTATTTTTGCAGATTTCAAAGCTCTTCTTGCTCTTTCCAGCTGTCTGATACAAACGCGTGGTGAAAGTATCACAGAATGAAAAATGTCCTGGACACAAATGGCCCTTTAAGCCACGTGTCTACCACGCTGCATGGTTCAGTTCAGTTCGGTGTGGCACACTTGGGGGGGACATCAAAATTATCAAAGAGGTTTATTGCAATTTCTGCTGCACGGTCATTTATTGTAGTTTAAAATAGAGAGTAATGAATCACTTTAAGACCATTGTTATACATATTTAATGATGTTAAAGAGTCCTACATTAACAAATGCAGCACTTTCATGATATGTGTGGCTCAAGATGAGAAATGATGTAAAATCAGAATCGGAGGTTTAACTTTTGAGACCTGTGCAAGAGGAACCAATGCAGGCTGCTTTTTGAGACTACTGATAGTATAAAAGAGTTGTTTTATGTTCTTGGTATTCCATGTGATTATAAATACCTAAATAACTACTACATTTTACTCTTTTACTCTTATAGGTACACGAAACAACACTATCTGTTCAATTTACAAAGCTAACATTTTTTCTGCAATTTGTCTACTAAAAAATGTCTCTTAAGTGTTTCAACTAGGAAACCTGAGATTCTTTTCCTCTGTCCACCTGTGTCTTTATGCTTCTGCTCTACACTGATCTTTCTATGCTTGGTGTCTAAAAACAGCAAATGTGTCAGCCTCTAATGATTTTCTAAAGTTGGAGGAGGCAGAGTTAAACATTAAGGAGAAACTGCACTAAATGAGTAAAATCCTGGATTGTACATCGACTGGCTCAACAGGCTTTGCCTTTCCGCCATTTCAAAAGCCAGTAAGGGCAGTTTTTCGTACGTGATGAAGTGGCATCAGGCATCAGCAGATTACTCAGTGATGAGAAAAGTTAATGCTGACAGACACTCACAGACATTCCAGTCCGATTTGTTGACGTAGAGGGGAGACAGTGGTGTGACTCATAAGGGTGGGGCAGGTGAAAGGTTGATCAAGGAGGAGAAAACAACAACGTAAGGGAGTGTAATAGAAACAAGAAACCCCACCTTGTAACCCACAGTACTCGAAGGTTTGTCACCAACACACTAGACACCACAGGACCATATGTCCGCACCCCAGAGGTCATTTGATTGTGTCTTGTTAGGTAAAAGCCATATCTGTTCCATAAAGAGGCCTTCATGAATAAGAATTTTAAAGGCATGGCTCATGGATGCTCAGCCAGAATTGGATCTAGGGAATTGTTAGGCCATTTGGACACTTTAAGCTCTTTGCCATGTTCCTTTGGCGGTTCCTGAGCACTTTTTGTGGCGTCCCTGTCAATGGGGTGTTCAGGTGCCACGGCTGGTATGCTTGGTCTTCAGGGGGGTTTGGGGCAGATGGTTTGTGTCAAGTCTCATCCACATGAATGTTACGATCAAGGGTTTCACAACAGAATTTTGCACTGTAATGAAGTGATCAGCGGTGTTAATATTATGGCTGGCAGCCAACATAGTGGAGCAGCAGATTCTGCAGCCTTGCAGGCCCACGTCACCATAACAAAGCAGCCTCTCTCTCTAGCTTCAGCTTGGTGATTATTGGGTGGATTTAATCCGACTAATTAGAATTTCATGGCATGTAAGAAGGGAACAGTGAAATGTGACATTTAATGCAACTGGCTATTGGGTCGGACACACTGAACTTTAGCATGTTGTCAGGGTGTTTCTTAATTGAATGAACTTGACAATAATTAAAGTGTTTTATTTTTGCCCTTCTTTTCGCGCATAAAAGCCCGCCATGCCAATTAGCTTTAATTCTCCCCTACCCCTCTTCCTTTTCATGCTCTTGAGTAAGCAGGAACCCACATATTCCAATCATTTGCATTATCCAAAGCGAATCTACTTTGAAGTTGTGAGATACTGTAAGAAGAAGGATCCACTTATCCCACATGAAAAAATGTTCAAAGCTCATAAATTCACTGGAACCGATGTACATTATCATTGGATTAGCCTCTTTTTTTTTTTCTTTGCTTCTGTATTGGTAATAGACTACCTCATGTCCCTCTCATACTTATCGTTTAGCATCTTGCCTTTACAGCAGTAACACCCTGCTGTGCCAATCCACACTTCAAAGCTCTCTGTCTATCTCCTGGAAACAAAGCAGACAAAACATATTATGGCAGCCTCTCGTTTCCCCATATTTAAGTCAGTATCGTTGTTTTTTGCTAATGGCGACATAGACATGGGGCTTGAAAGGGGGTTGAAATGTTCAGCAAGTTTCACCAAGTGGCTGTGAATATGGAAAAGTCTTAGGTGTGGCTACACTCTCTGAAAAGATTGCATTAAAATATATAAATATATATTTTAAAAAAAAACAACCTTTGTGTATACAATCGTTCAGTCTTGGTTTTACTGTTCAGTAGAATCGTGTTAGACTTTTCATACCCTGATTAACTTTGACCATACCTTAGTGGCATGGAAGACCTGGTGCTTAGTAAAAATAAGTATTAAGTGAGTGAATGAAGATATTCCTCCAAAGGATCATGGCTCGCTACAATAAGGAGCACTTATTAAATGATCTTCAGACAGCTCTTATACTGTTTTTTGTTCACATAGCTGGGAATTAAGGAATACATCAACACCAGCTCTGTTTCTCTCTTAAAGCCTTTATTGAAAGCTCTGTGCAGTGGACTCCAATTGAAACCCCATTGAAGATCAGTAGAAAACAGGCAGGACGAGAGAACCTTGCCTACGTAGAGTATGATACTTGGAACTGGGTTGTAGCACCAAATAAATAAATGACTTAAAGCTGAGGTTTGTACCTTAGGTGAATCGAGCATGAGCCTCATAATGAAACAGGCTGAACCCTCCTCCCCTCACTGTTTCTGTTCTGTAGCTCTTGTCCATGAGCCCTTGAGATGGGCTCATGGACAATCTTCAATGTTTTTGGCTTGCCTCCATGTATGCATGTTGTTGATAATACTGGAAAAGTAACTTTTCCAGCTGGGATGTAGCTCAACATGACAGCCTTTCACCATCAATGTGGATGTGCACGCGCATCTACCTTTTTAGAACAGCCAATAGGAACACCCGCTCTCTGAAACGACCCATGATTGGCAAGAAAGTATAGTCACAGGGTAGACTTTATTAAAGCCTGAATACAGAGCATAGAGGAGTTCCAGAGGTCTAATATTTTAAGACCACTTCAATTTTTTTTTTATTTTTTACTTATAAAGCAATAAAGGCTTACATTGCCCAACAGCACAAAGGCACAGCATAGTGGTATTTTTAAAAAAAAAAAAAGCCCAAAGAACCATTTGAATCCCTCTGAAGTTGGTAGAAGCCTCTGAGGTGGCACTGGAGGTAACAACAGCACCAAATAAACATCTGTCTGAATAAATGAGCTAACAAGGTGGAACCACATGCTTTTTTTTCCCCATTATTTTATATGTGTAACCCAAAGTTGAGTGGTTCAGAAGCAGAGATAAGCATTTAGCAGTTAATTCAATGGGGAAAAAAAAATGTTTTTGTTTCTTTAATTATTTGGCATTATGAGGACATCATCCACCACATAACAGGGACGATAAATGATTGATAGGCTTGTTATTCATTTGTTTTCAAAGTGGTGTTAATTGTGCAGGTAAACGGCTAGCTTGCCATTGTGACAATCTCTCAGGCTCATATTACCGTGTGTCTGTGATGCTGCAGGTAGTCTACCTGGAGCTGGAGCCAACCAGATAGGAAACACCTTGGCAAACATACTGTCCACAGTATAAAACACCACCTTTCTGGCTGAGTGACAGTCTCCCTACTCACTTGCATAATGTGTAAACATTCACACATGTACCTTCACCATTAATTTAACTGTCTGACACACTTCAATGTATTATTTTAAGTTTACCAGGGTTTTTTTTTTTAATTGTACAAACTTACCATTTGTTGCCTTTAATCTTTCCCACTGTTTTGTCAGCCAGGACATAAAACACATCTATTAAAATGTCCATATGGTGTTTCTTGTGTACAGTCAGTCAGATTGAATTCAAACTTGGCAAATGTGCTGCTTTGACATTTTGGATTCAAGAGGGGTTCAATATTAATAAAATCTTGTCAATTTTAAAGTGAGTGTTTTTTCTCCGGCCCTCCTGAGCAGAATCATGGACAGCGCTACTCTGTCTTTGCAAGCCACATTGTGGTCAAAAATGGGATCGCATCTGTAACAGACTTAAATCCAACAGGCACGTGCCCTGAATGAGCACTATCATAACATTATTTATTTAATTCTGCTGATGTTTATTGTACAAGCAGGCATTTTATCAGTATACGCTCCTCCACAGCAGCCTCTCAAAATTATTTGCAATTTCTACTCTAGCATACATCCAAACGTCTACACTTCATGGTAATCATAACAAGTGATAATGTATCATAGAAAACAGAAATTACCAGTGCAACTTTGAAAATAATGCTGAATTGTAATTTTCATTTTAATTTCATTAAAAAAGTTACATTTTCATATATTCTATATTCATTACACATCAAGTGAAATATTGCAAGTTATGGATATGACTTTATAGTGAAATATTTAAAAATTTTCACATGATCTTTTAAAATTTCTTTGAAAGACATTTTTTTAGACCATAATTATCAAAATTATAAAGGTAAAATGCTTGAAATATTATTCTGCCCTATTTGGAAGTGCATTAGTATGTAACAGGCCGTGAGAAAAGGAACCCAACACAATACAGACAAAAACAAACAAGCCTATTTATTCTTAATGCACAGGGGTCAGAATGACCACCTATTAATGGTAAATGTACTATATCTCCACTTACCAGGAAGGAGACACCAAACTCAAGCAACAGCCAACTGATACTGTGAGGGCTTGCACACAAACATTATTTACAGTAAATATCAAATAAATAGAAACACTGTTGCAAGGTACAAGCTCCTGCAATGAATGCTTAATACAGTGGATGCGCGACTATGATTTCAAAGCTTGGTGTTATTGTTTCCCTTTAACAGGATGACTCACTAACTACAGCACGCTACAGTAGGTTAGGATTACACTTTTTATGCTGTTCTTAAGATCTGTCTGCTATTATTTTATACAATTGAACATATGGGAGACCTTTACTCAAAAGACTTTGGGCCAATGTGGCTCCTGCAAAAAGAAAGTTTTGATATAGTCTAAAGAAAGCCCTATATAGTGTAACATTAATAGCACAGTAATTACACAGCAGTTGAGACGTAATGTAGAATACAAGTGCAGACCTCCAGGGAGCAATGCGTGCAGACTCCAAAGGATTCTTTGAACTTGTAAAACATGTTGTACAGCCCCCACTCCCTTACCTGACACACTGATGAAGAGTCCCAAACCAAAGAAACTGAGCAGTGGAGATAAGAGAAAGGACACCATCTCCAGTGCTGTCATTTCAAACGGCGTGAATGCATTATCCAACCGTACAGAAAAAAAAAAAAGAAAAATCTCCATGAAAACCAAGACTATTACCAACACACTGTATGTGCAGAGTTGAAAGGAACGCAGATCAAAGTCAAAGTATAAAAATGAAAAGAATGTCAAAAAGAGAAAGTCTCATGCCAGGCTAGAGAAGAGAGGATGCAGGATGATACAGTAGGAAAAGGCCCCTTTGGCTACAGAGCATCTAAGACATGCAATGAAGATGCAAGGAAAGAAAGTTTTGAGCATTTTGGTTTTTTACTTTTGTTTTTTTTTTTCCCACAGATCACTGCAGAGGAAAAAGACAACCCTGGGTTTGTAGTGCATAATTTGCATTTCACACATAAACAAAAACAAAGCAATGCAAAGTTTAATTTGCACTCAGTCGAGCAAGAGAAGTTGTAGCTTCAAACTCAGCTCACAGTTAATTATTGTTTGCTGGGTGTGTGGTTCAACAGCTTTTATCTCCAAGTTTCTTTGATTTGATATGCAAGTTACACAAAAAAAAAAATAATTAATTCAAATGTTATTGATGTATTTCTGTCCTAACCTAAAACCTTCAGTGAGCAGGCAATGAAGCTGATCAGTCAGCGTTATGGTCATGTGGAGCATTTAATTTTGTAAATCTAAATTCATTTGAGAGCAGTTGTATGATGGCAGCAGCGTAACAATGTCTTCTTTCAAAAATAGTTCATCTGGAAAATTTTGCAAGGCCAAATTTGCATTGATAAGATTTTGACAATTTTGCAGGATGTGTGACTTTAAAGCTTTAATTTTGTTTAGTTTTTCTTGTTTGTAATTTGTATGCAAAGGAGTACATCCGGCAGGGATTGTATTTACACACAAAATCTCTGGGATTAGCACAAGTGAGCCTGTCTCATCGCAGGGAGTGATTTATTTATTTATTTTTTTTTCAAATGGTATTTAATCCCTATAAATGTCCAGCAATGGGGAGATTTCTCAGAATCATGTTTCTGATTGCCTCGTTGTTGAATGTAGTAGCTTGAGTAGAAAACAAGTCACCTCATCAACTGATCTGAAAAATTTGGTTTTCCTGCTTAGCCTAAACAATAGGGGAAAGATATCACATTTCTACGAAAGTTCAGAAGTAGTCTAAATTATTTGCTATTTATTTCCCTGCAATGTCAATGCTATATCATTAAAACATACAACATTTGAGAGCAAACATACTAAACACCTTCTGATGCCTTTAATAGATGAAAATGTGCAAAATGTGCAGTAAAATTTGTGAAGATGATACACGTCTTGCAGATTTCACTGTCTTGCTTTTACACAAATAGCCGTGTTCGTGAGAGGAAGGCGTCTCACATTGCCAAGATGCAAACTCTCTGTGGTTGCCCCGACCACAGATAAGCTGCTAAGCAGATGAAAGTGTGTGTGCGTGTTTAAGACTGTGGCGTGGCAAGCAGCTGTGGTCAGCCAGATTTGGGAGCCCTTTGTGATGCCGTTCACGTTTCACATTGATCCAACTAAGGTCTTGGACATCAGAAAAAGAATTTAAAAAAAAAACAGATCGAAGAAAAAGATGTTTGACAAAAGAGTGAAAAATAACTCAATGAAAATTTTTGAAAATAAAGTCACAATTGTGTCTGCTCCGAAAATGGAAGGAGTAGTCGTTGCACTGTCACTTCACTGAAAGACTTGTGTACCTCTGTGGACAAGTTAACATGGTCAAATTACACCAACAGCTGTGAATGTAATTAGTGAATGAACCCGACACAGGCCAAATATTTTTTAAGAGTATCTAATAAAACCAATCGGATGAAAGCAAAAAATAAACTTAGCACAAAAAATAATGAATATTGTGTTTGGTCGATTATTTCTTTGTTGTAACAATGCTTCTTGGCAAGAAAATCTTATACCATTGGAAAGCCTGTTTATTTCCCTTTTAAATGCTGCCACATTTATAAGGAAAATGCATTTGTGGGATGAGCAGCAGAGTTGAGTATGTGGGTTGCCAAATCATTTCTGCCAAGGCCAAACAGCTTATTCTGCTAATGACTCTTGTTTGGTGTCGTTTATCGGATTGGATGATTGAAGTCTGAGGAAACAAGACATATTGGCCATTTAACAATTTATTAATTTAACAAACAGCAGCCTCAGTAGCATGTGGAGGAACCATACACAGCCACAACAGCCTTGTACCTCCTCCTCATGCTGGTCACCAGCTTAGTCACACACTTCTGTGGGATGGCATCCTATTCTTCAAACAGCATTTTTTGCAAGTCAGCCAATGTGGTAAGGCAATTACAGTAATAGATTCGACATTTTGGGACATTTGCCACCATCACAGTATTTAAATTCAATATCAATGTTATTTTTTACGGAGGTATACTAGATCTCATACTATTACTTTAAACTGGTTTACTAAGGAGGAATAATTGAAAATGAATGAAAATGAAAAAGGTGCAAAAGTGTTCGTCACTCATGCTTTTGAGTTTGTGTGTTTGTGGCTGTATTCGTGTACCTGCTATATAATGAGGGCCAAAACATGGAACCCAGTTCCAGAGTGAGGACAGTTTGGACTTCAAAGGGCTGTTTTGCAGGTAAAGATTTGGTTTAGGGTGTGGGTGGAGTTAGGTTGGAGTTGGGCTTTGGTTAACATGTACACAATGAATGGAAGTTAATGCAAAGACTGTACAAAGAAACTATGCAAAAATATGTGTGTGTGTGTGTGTATGTATGATTGTCCATGTGTTTCTATCAGTGTATGTACAAGTTTCAAACGAGACTTGAAACTAGTCTAGGTTTGATCTTTGTGAGGACATTTTGAGCAGTTCTCACAACTTTAAAGTATGGGATTTAGTTGTGATGTTTAAGGTTTAGGGGCCCTGGAATGTACTGTGTCATTGAGTGTCCTCATAAAGATAGAATACACAACCGTGTTTGTGTGTGCAGTCCAAGGATATCATGTTGTATTATTTTGGTAAGATGTTGGAAAATGTAACCTTTCCCTAATTCAGCCTTTGATTTATTGATGTTAGCTTGCTGCTTTTACTAATTTATTTTAGAAATAATCTCACAGTAATACACATACAAAGTGTAGAAATCAAAAAATAATCAGAGAAGTCGGCGTGTTTAGGAACAGACTCATACTTTAATAAAAGGGTTTTCCCTTGGCACAGATCTGCTATCAAATAAATAAAGCAATTAAACAAATACAATCTATAAAAACTAAATACATTTGATGGAAAAAAAAATTCGGAGGGCGGAGAAAGAATAGCTAGTGCTAATCACCTTTCTTTTATAAAAAAACGCCAAGTGAAAGTGTATCAGTGTGTAGAAATAGCTTGTCTTATGATTATCCCTCCCTTCGTGTGGAACTGGTTTGGCAGATACTGGACTACTAGCTGACAATGGGGCGGTGAGATAGCTTGACAGTACTTTCATTATAAATAAGCCATATATTCTTTCTACATGATGCTGTTATCCTCTGTGCAGTCCACTATATACATCAGGTTTCATCATGTCCATACATGGATTAAACAAAGCAAATAGTGGTGCGATGCACACTGTTAACATGGAATAGCGTTGAATACTGAAGATTCTGTACAACAGGGCATTTGACAGTGGGCACAGAGAAACAATTCAAATGGCTTTTACTTCTTGAAGGAGCATTAAAACTTTGAATTAACAAAAAATTCAATAGTCTGGTACATATACAGATAGCTGACGGCTTTAATATTATTTAAATTTGTTTTATAAAGAATCTTGTGAAGACTGTGTCAGCAAAACCCTGCTTTCCCAACTCTCAGCAGTGCTCTTAAGCAAGGCATATAAGCCCCAGTCGCTCCTATAATGCTTTGAAGTGTGAAAGTATGAAAGTGTATTCTCAACAGCTTTCTAGTTTTGGGTTCGGGGTTCACTGTGAATCAGAGAATGAAAGGAATTCAGGCCATTAAGTATAACTTTCTGCAATTAAAGAAAAAAAGTTTTAAAATTGCAACCAAACTATGTGTCTGTGCTGGGCCTTTTCACCCAAATTCCTTCAGAAGTTCACCGTGTCTAATCGGACCACCCAGCAGGATGAACAGTCGCCTGTCCGTTCACACGAGCGGATTGACATTTCCACACCACTTATATTTGGAACGGCACACTAATATCAACAGTTTCATGTAAGGGGGAAACCGCAGACAGAGGAGTAACAGTATTTTGGGACCTTCTGTCCAGGAAAAAGTGGCATGAGGTGAGGAAGCCAAGTTATGGGGCACAACCGGGATACAACCGGGATACCTCTCGTCCACCATCGGCTCCCGTTCAGTGACCCGACTGACCGGTGCCTCGCCGAAAAGGACAGTCTGCAGCTGCAAGAGGACACCGCACGGCTAAGAGCAGGACTGACATACCCTGCATTCTTGCTCGCTGCAAACACGAGCACACACATTTAGGGCAGACTAACAACTAAATGCTGAGGATACAGACTGAACACTAAAGACTGGATGCAATCATAAAAATTACCTTAGGAAATGCTGAAAACTCACATGCTCACCAACAGGAAGGTTTAAAGTTACAGCTCTTCTTTCACTGTCTTACATGCCTGTGGCAGAAAGATCTGCACGTTTACTGCAGCACCCACAGAGCATCATAGGACAGGATGAACAAACAGTAGTATCTGCTGGTGGAAAGAGATCAGCAATGGTGAGTTATGGTTCTAGTGGGGGGACTGCAGGCCGGGCCCACTGTTATACGGCACCAAAGGACTGGGACAGCTGAAAGATCCCTCGCCCCACCGCACCACAAGCAGAGCCTTGTTTGGCTGAGCTCTGAGGCCACATGGCTGCACGGTGAAAGACCTGCTGACAGCTGGGTGATAGGAAGATGCCATGGAAACAGAGGGAGCAGCTGTGTAGCCAGGCCGAGGGATGGACAGGTCAATATAAAAAGGTCAAGCTGAAGCGATGAATGCCCACCAACACTAACATCCAACTGGCTACAAGAAGCAGGGTTTCAATATGTGCAAATACGCCAAAAGCACTGATATCAGGAACAAACCATGTCTAGTGGATCATGGGACATGGGATTGCAGAGGTGACATTCAAATTAAAAAAAGAGAGCTTTTGTCAGCAACACTTCCAGGAATATCACAAGACCTGTAAAATGGCTGTATTTTTAAAATAGGATAAGTGGACTGGCAAAATATAACACAGGGGTCATTTGCTTTGTTATGGATTCTACATCACAGTCATGTTTGTTAAAAATAAAAAAATTTTTTCTCATGTTTTCACAATATCAGTGGGTAAGACAATCAATACTGAAATAAAGCAGTAATATGAGGTGGAGTGACTGAACAAGCCTGTTGAGAGTTGGGTTTTAAGTGATTTGGGCATTATTACTACTACTATCAGATATCCACTCACATGATGAGACAGAACAAACAGAGAGCAGGCGTGATACAATTGTACATTGCTTCACAAAGTTAGTTTCCTGATGGGTTTATAAAATGTGGCTGTGAAGAAGAAAAAAAAGATGAAAAAATGCCTCAGACAATGAATACAAAGATATCACCTTATCAATAAAGCTTATAAAATTGATAATAATATATACCTTATGTACAGCAGATGTTAGTTGATAAAAGTAAGGAGCTGGCCGACACTTCAGTACTGCCAATTTTGAGCCATTTTCTCTCAAAAAGTAATTTCAAAATAACTTCTGAATGCTTAGCCAAAATCATTACAACAACAATTAGGGTACAATTTGAGGTAGCAGCAGATTTTGGATTTCTGTCGTTTATTTATTTATTTTTTTTTAACTTCGTAATATTTCAGCATCTTCCTTCCAATTTTTGCTAACGAGTTAATTGGTGCTTGAATCAGAATCTTTATCTTCAGAAACCTGCCCGGCTTTAAATCCTCACACACCCATGAGCGCACTTCAAGTGGTTTTCAACAGACACCAGTGTCGTGACACTCACACACACATACACTCTCACTGTTGACTCACTGTTTTACACACACACACACACACACACACACACACACACGTACACACTATGCCCTGCTCTCCTTTTGCCTATATTCCTTCATATATTTTCATCTTTACATCACAGTCTCTTTCTCTCATCCCTCCTTCTCCTTGAAACCATTGGGCTTAGTGGTCAGGAAAGGTTGTGGTGGTTGTTTGAAGCTGTAGAGTTCATCAGGTAGAGGATCATAGGGTCTTGGGGAAGGGGGGAGAAACGTCTGGGAGTTGATGAAGTAGCCCCTCTGTGCCCCAGATGTGATCCTCAGTCCTGAACATTCTATGGCTCTCAATATCTGCTTGCGCACAGAAACATTTGCTTGTCTTGACCAAGCTCTTTTTTAACATTGATTGATACCCTCCTCGCACTGGGACACGCCAACGTTCCTCTCTCACCCATGCCCTAGTTGCACTGTAAGGTAGCCTGGCACTGGACAGCTCACTGAAGCCAGTGTCTGCTGGCCTGCCTGGGTTTTTGTGGTAGTGCAGTGTAAAGATTCAGGACTGGTAAAAGTGGTGGTAGTGGTGATGATGTTCATGGTGGTGGTGATGCTCGTGGCGCTGCACTACTTGTGCCAGGCCTCCTTCGTACAGCAGTACACTGGGCAGGTCCCTCACATGCTCTTTCTCCACCACCGGTCCTGGAGCTGCCAGAGAGCCCAAGGCCCTGTGGCCCTGGCTCTCCTTGGATCGCTGCTTGTGCTTGCGGTAAGGGGCTGTGGACTGGTGAGGTGGGGTTTGGGTGGGTGGTGCAGAAGGAGGAGGAACGCCACGGCTTCTCATCACCCTGCCACTGATCTGGGCATGCGGCGTGCGATTGTGGGTCTTGGGAGAGCGGAGGGCATGTTTCCCTGAGTCCTGGCCTCGAGTGCGAGGGGCAGGTTGGAGACTGTCCACAGCAACAGTGTCCACAACAGTCTGCAAGCGGCGGTGGTGGGAATGGTAGTGGCCATTTTCTGGCTCGTGGGAGCGAGAGCGGGTCTGGTTGGACGACCGGGTCTGAGGCTCTGCCTTTGTCGGCTCTGTGGCAGGGCCTACAAGGGAGACAGAAACATATTTATATGAACAGTGAAAGCAGTAATCAACAACAAACTTTGCAGAGAAACGACAACAATTCTGTCACAGGATATTCATTACACGGGATCTCAAGCCTCTAAAAAAGAAAGAAAAATATTCCATTATGTGAAAATCATTGTGTAACCAGCTAAGATCCACTTAAAGTCTGGTAGCTTTTCTTTGGGTCCTTTCTTCAATCGGATACCTCTGACGCAGCATGACATAGAGCAGCTCTCTGTTAGCACTTCCCTAACAGGACCAACATTAATATAATCACGTCATCACTGACCATCAGATCAAGGCTGCTGCTTATTAGACTTAATATTTCACTTCAAAACAGCCCATTCTCTTGATGGGCTTTAGCCTTGAACACTTGATGTATTGTGCATGCCCTAGCCCAGATGTTTGTACTGGCGAGGGATGCACTGGGCTGGTAGTTCCACCTAATGGCTCCAAGCAGGTGCCACAGTAATGAGGGCCCTTGGATGCAGCTTCAAAGGGGTCACTGTCTGCGTTTTCCCTTCCAATTCGCCCCTTTGACACCCCTGGCCCTGGTCCACCCACCAGCTCCGAAGCGGGATGTGTAGTTTTCGATGCCTGCCAGGTCCAAGTAGTGGTTCCTGCGTTCCAGGTTCTCATCCACACAGTGGCGCTGGCAGCCTGGCTGGGTGTGGTGGTCACTGTGGTGGCGCCTGTGGACAAAAGCGGCACCTCTCATTAGGTAGCAGTTTGGGCCAGAGAGCCTCAGCATGTTAGTGTTTGGAGAAAGTAAAACACAAATCAGACATTGGCAGAGCAATTGTTAGCGATGTGAGATTGTGGCTGAGATTAAACTTCAACTGGCTGTATTTTAAACATCCCAGACTTTCTGTACAACCTTTAACTCCTCAAATGTGCAGTGTAGCTACATCTATGCAAAAATAATTAAAAAATAGAGGATGACTGTGGCTCCTGAGTGTGAATTCTTACTCAAACAACCCTCCTCGAAATGTTTATTTAAATCAGTAACCTATTAAAAACATACATGAATATATTAGTAATAAACACCAATATTGCAAACACCAAAAAATTCTTCAAAAATAGAGGCTGATGTGAGGGAAGGTGGGCTCACCTTAGTAGGGCTCGACTCTTCTTTTCTGTACTCTTGGGGTCTTCTATGCACTTGTCATTTTTCTCTCTGGGGTGGGACATATCTATGTGTGCGTGGAAAACAGGAGGCTATTATCAAAGAGAGCTACACAGAGCAACTACACACACATGACAACAGTCACACATGCCTCAGAAGAAAGCAACCTTTGTTTGGGGGGGTTTAGTTTGAGGATCTATGGAAAAGGAAAAACAATGCTTCATTTATTCTATTTTCAACTCCGAGCCTTTTATAAGGCATGGAATGAAATTTAAAAAAAAAACACACGCAGACTTCAGAAAGTTTATTAAGGACGCAAGATCTGATGCTGTTTCAAATTAGCATGAAGGCAACTGGCAATATTTTCAAAGCGGGCTCTGTTTGAATCTCTTGAGGGATATTTATAGTGGAAACAATAGGACACAAACACACAGGAATATATACTTTCTGAGATATTCTTCCCTCAATACTTGTTTACCAAGTCGTCAGTGAGAAAAGTTAAGTTGAATGCACCCAGCAGCTCTAAGATGGGGGGAGGTAGAGAGAGTGAAGAAGAGGAGGGAAAAAGGGAACTTTGGAGAAAAGAAAAATGGCTGTGGTTATCAAAAGGACTCAGCACATCTCTTAAGGTTTCTTTCAGAGTATTTGAAGGCACTGGGGGGGCACCTCTCTTAGCTCTGTCACTCCTCCCATCATTAAAAATGAACCCCATTGAGTGGGAGAGATGGAGCGATGCAGAGACTGCAAGGAACAAAGCTCTGACAGGCCTTAAGCAGACGCCTTTCTGCATGACAACAAACACATCTCTCGGTGAGATGACAGCAGGCAACTTAAGGAGGGACCAAAAAATGCCCTCTCTTGCCTCCAACCCCACCAACTGTGTGAATGCAAGCTTTACCTGCCGCACCCTGTGTGCAGCTCCTCCACCGCTGGCTGGGATCAGGAGCCACAGAGAGTTTGACCCGCAGCGTCTTGCTGCTGCTGGGCGAGTGGTTGACGGAGGCGTCCACCACCTCATATATGGTGTGTAGCAGACTGGTGATATCCTACAGGACATGGGAGGTAGAGATGAGTTTAATCTAGCTGTTTTTGATAGGTGTTACGTGAGAGCAATAAGATCATTTAATGTGCTCAGTAAGATTTGATCACATTAAAGGACTGTTGAAGATTATGGGCGCAGAGACAAATTTTCAGTGCACATATTTAATGAATGAAATGATGAGACTATTCTCATCACGACACTTTTTTAATTTAACATTCTGCAGCTTTGTGCTTTCCAACTCTGTATCCGAAACTCCATGTTAGCTAGGAATTTTAAAAAGTGTCTCAGGCAACAGTGAAGAGAGACACGCACTGATGTCAGTTGTTTTAGTTTAGCTTTCCAGGCGATCAGACGCAGTGTAAAAGCGAGTTATAAATTCATGAAAAGAAACATCTTGGCGGTTGCAGAAGAGGCTGACTGGGATGTTAGGCCCCACATGAGTCATGTTACAGATATGTGAGTTTTACACTGTCTTCTTTTATTTCCCCGGTCTCTTAACGTTAACAAAACCTGTTCAAAAATAACAGCACCAACCCACATGATCACACACAGGCATGCCAAAACACATCTTCATGTGAATAAGAGTTGTTACAAAGGCCTGACCTCAGGTCAATAAAGGACAAAGACATGGACAGAGATTGGAAACTTCCCTCACGACTAAAAGTAAAATGTTTACCAATATAAGAAGCTTCAAATTGAAAGTGAATATGATAAAAACTCAGAACATGGTTAAGTACTTAATCTGCATATGAAATAAAGCAGTCTCTTGTGGCTGTTTAGAGGCTCTATTTTGCATCAGTGAGTAGTTTTGTGCACCACACTTCACTAAAGGCTCTCTCTTGGGCATTGGCAACTACCTTCTGATGGATCGTTTCATAGCAAACAAAATTCTAATTGTCTGTAAAAAAAAAAAAATATATAACCTGGTATGAGATTAACTCAAACAGCGTCTCATTAGATAAGACAGCTTCACCATGAAAACTGCTTCGACAGAGCTGCTGAGAATGACGCCACAAGAACAATCCAACAGATTTTCTCTCACTATAATACTCTGGCTCACAACACAGAGGACTATTATGAGTTCTTCAGGGACAGGTTTCACATACAAGTTTCAGACATAGATGTACCGTAAGAAAAAACAGAAAGGATAAATAAAAGCTTCCTATGTAATTTTTGGTTTGCCTCTGTTTTTATTTATGTGAAGGAATAAAAAAAAAAGGATTTGGAAAAGAAAGACTTTCTTTCTCCCTCCAAACCAACGCCTGACATCTCATGAGCCATGGAGCCACAGGCAATGCCAAAGTAACTCCAAAGCCAACCACACAAAGGACGGCTCCATTCTCTTTGCGCCGCTTCAAGTTGTTTTCAGAAAAACGGGGGCCTTTCTGCAAGTACTCTCAGATCTGTTCCAAACAAGCGCAAGCCATGAGGTGCATCGCAGGAAATACAAAGATGTTTTTGGATTTGGTTGTTGAGGAGTGAGAGATCGGGGTTGAAGCTTGTGACTTCCATCTTCAAGAATAGGGCAAAATTTTAAGTTTTATGGGAGACTAATTGATTCATTTCCATTTTCAAAATGATCATTTCTTTTACCTTTACTATATGTGTATTTTGACATTTTTATTATGTATTGTTTCATTTTTGTTATTGCAACTAAATTGACTACATATGACTATAAATGACAATATTATTGACTTATTAGGGTTTATTTACTTTTCATACATTCATCCTTTCATTCCCCCATATTAAACACTGCTCTGCAGAGAGAATGATTACCTCTCTGGTGACTTTGCCATTGTTGTCAAAGTCGTAGAGGGTGAAGGTCCACTCCTGCCTGTTATTCTCCTCCACAGACACAGCACACTCCAACTCCTGAAACAGCGCAGCATCAAACTGTCAGTATCACCCAGTGTGTGTTTGTGTGTGTCCTGCCACTGGCCTAGTTACATCCAGAGGGTAAGTAATAAACGTCCTGTTCGGTGTTGCCACTTACTTCAAACTGGAGCTGTTTCTGTGGCCCTGCGGGAGATTGGCTGTCCCTCTCCTGCGTCTTCTCCTCCACACAGCAGCTGTCTCTCTTCTCTGGGGGTAAAGCCACTGCAGCGACACACACACACACACACATTGCTCATAATTTTTCCTCTGCTGCTCAAACTTGTACAGGGTTTTTATGGCATTGGATTTTGACAGATTTTGCAATACCTGAATGTTCGAAAGGGCAATTTTGTTTTGCAGTGTTTCAAGTCAGGTAACAAGTTACTTCTAGAGAGTAGAAACTGAATCAAAGCAGCAACATCAAGAGTTGAACTGGATTGTCAAGCACAACTGCAGAGACTGTGACAGACTGACTCTCCAGTGTAAAAACCTTTTCACTCAATCGCACATATAGTAAAAGTTTTTAAGCTACAGTACATATATCCCACTGGGTTCACGCTGAGCGGGGATGTCAAACAGGAGAGTGAATGACACAGACATATCTAAAACATGATAGATCATTAGTTGGCATTTGGATGTATAGAAAGTGAATCAGAAACAGCAAGTGAACATAAACCCCAGAGTCCTCAGCTCAGTGAAGCAGAATATATCATTTCATGATGTGACATTCACCATACATTAACTTCAAGACAAAAGGTTAAGATAGATGGTCCGGAAAGAGTAATGATATGACACTTTCACTTAATGTGTGTACTTATGTAGCTGCCTAATATTTCTATACCATACAAGTCAATGACTGTTTCACTATCAGAGAATGTTGGCATAATTGCTCCAGAACATAAGGTGGTCCAGCCCGGTGGACAGAAATAACTGCCTGGTTCAATGTTTTAGTTTCAGGGTTGGATGTCGTCACTGATGTATAATGCTAGCGGATATCTTTCTCTGCGTTGAAATCCAGCATTTGTTTGACACGAGTCCGCAGATACAAACAATTGTAACTGAGATCAGGATGTGTGCATGTCGGCACATTTATGATGAGTTACGGTTGCAGAGAAACTGAATTGCTTCACCCATGTATGTTTTTAAGTCTACTTTTGCAGCTTGCTAGTTAGTAGGGTAGTTACAGCCTTTAGTCAGCCTCCTTCTCATCCTATCACACCCATAAACCCACACAGACCACACCCCTTTCCCTCCACCCTCCCTCTGTTCGTCTCTCCCCCCGCCACACTTTGAAGTCCCATTCTCAAACCTTTTGGAAGAAGATCAGACCGGCTGTAAAACAGAATCACTAATTAATTAAGCCAAGTCAAATCTGAAACACTGTTTGTTTGCTCGCCAACAGAGCAGACACAACAGCCCAATTTCTTTCCTCCTGATCCAAAGCAGATCAAAGCAGACCTATCTCATCCCCGGGTAGAGGAAAATGCCAGAAATGAAAAGCATCATTCCAGGGAGCTTTTACCAACTTTTTGGAGAGGAGCAGCATTCGGGGTCCTGCTGTTTGATCATCTGAGGTGCTCAAAGGGAACATTGTGTGTGAGGGCAAATCTGTTCTGTAGCAGGCTCAATATGGTGGTGAGATGCTTATCTCTGAGCTAATGAAATGCCAGGAGGAGTAACAGTAATCTGTTATCACCCTCCTCCCCGCTCCTGACTGCCCCCCCACCACAGACATAAGCCAGCTCTTTATGAGAGAAGCTGAGCCAGGGGATTGGCTGCACATCAGATGCGACGGGGAAGACGAGGGCAACCGAGACAGGCACCCTCTAAGCCAAGCCTGTTCCAACGCTCGTTCACATGTGTAGAAATGAAGACGGGTCAGAAAAACGGCCATGCACTGCGTGCAATCACGCTCAGTTCAACTACGCTATTGTATTAATCTCCCCTGCTCTTATATTTGGAAAGCTCAGTGCTGCATATAAGGTGATTTTGGGATGGGATGGCCTTTAAGCCACCAATTAAGCGCTCATGACCTTGCGATGACAGAAAGGTAAAGCAAATATAGGATATTTGTATGCATGCTTACAGTATCGATGTACAAGTATCATGAAGACACTGTCAGCATTGAGACTTCCATTCTTCCCTCTTGAAATTTCGTCTTCCTGCCTTTGTTATATGTACAGACAATGGATTTGATCACTGCACTAAAGGCAGTTTATCCAGCGGCAGCATCTCAAATCCACTACATTCCTTGGCTCTTGGCTTGCCTGAGGAGGTACAAAATGGCTAAGAGCTCATTTAAGCAATTTTTAAAAAAAAGTGACAGTTTCTCTGGAACTGAAAATAATTTAGACCTATCAACATCTGGCTCATTCAGGCCGAATCATGACATGGTTTTCAAAAGAGTATGTATGGACAAGAAAAAACACTCAACTCTAACTACACTGCAAAGAAGGGTAACCAAACAGTGGCCCACCCTCCCTAAATGGTATCACATAATCGTGGCATAGTTCCGAATTCTTACTAGCTGTCCATTAAAAGCTTGCCTTAGTTACTTTAAAGTAAAAAGTTGAATTATTAAAATTCCATATAGTATATCTACTGTCGCGGTTAATTTAAGCTTGACTGTCTATGATAACAAAACACAATCTTAAAGGGAAGATAACTTAAACTCAGACTCCAGGGCTCATTCCACTAACTAGAAATCATTTCATACTCTACTCATGAGTCTTTTTATTGCTTTCTTATCTATTCTGTGTATTATCCACAGAAAAAAAAAAGCTGAAATTAAAGTAGATTCTGTGCTATGCTTCCAAATTCTGGGCTGGTTTCATTCAACTCTTCATTTCTGCCTCTGACTCACGTTCATTCCTGTCTTTAAGTGGGACTTTTTCCTCCCAGAGCTCTTAATCCGGGATCACGTCACATCAGGGGGAAAAACACGGGGGAATGGAGGCACTTTGCAAAGCTCCGTATGGAGAGGGGTAGAGGAGAGACGAAGGAGGTGGAGAGGTGTTGATAAAGGTAAAGGGAACCTCTTTCAGCCCAAATGAAAAGAGTATTTTTGCAGGTTTTCATTCAAAGAGCAAAATCAGTAAAATGAGCTAGAAACAAGGTGGAGGAGCAGGGGGCCTACCTTCTAAACGGTAGTGTTCGTCCCCAATCCCATCTGCACAGGCTTCATCCATGGAGTCCTGGAGCGAAGAAAACAAAGAACAAGAGACATGTATTTAAAATAAACATCTTTATCATTGCAAAACCACAAAACAACCTGGCACAGAACGACATGCCCAAAACAAAATTACAGTGTATACACATCTTCTCTACATGCAAAAGTTTGACAACTGTGCTGAGTTTAAACAGCCATGGAAAGGTTAGGAAGATGGCAACTGCAAGACCGAAACAAACTGAGAGTTGAGACTGGTAGTCAGAATGAAAACTATGAAAGAAGTATGTATATCGCTGGCACTGGCTCTGCAGGGAATTGTGGGAAAGAGGGCTGGTAGTATTATTATTCTAGTCTCGAGCTACCACTGCAGCGATACGTTCAGTGCCCTGTTTTCACCCAGCCTGGCAGCCCTGTCTGTTAGTACATACTACAGAGACTGTACAGACATGCGTTCCACTAGGCTTCAGTGTGGAAAAGTCTGGCTCAGGTATTCATGTGGCATTGCAGTCATCTGGCTGAAAACATCACGGGCTGACAAAGGCATATACATTCATACGTCTTCTCACACATAGTCAAACACATAGACACAAAATCAAACACCGGATTAAGGCCTCAAAGTTATCAACTGCAACCAAATTGTTAATACTACTACAAAATAAAACTACCTCAATTAATAATTAATTTCATAAAATGTGTGTTTTTGGTGTATCCACTCGAGTGTGTAATAGCTATGTGTTTGTGTGAGAGGCCACCCTATGATGGGAGGATTTTTGTGTTATCCAGAGCTGTAGAAGGTCAGACGGAGTGATCCTACCCTCCTTAGAATAGCCTGCCGGCCTGGCAGCGGCACTGTGGGTGGCCTCAGGAAGAGAATACAACGAGCCACAGGACTAAACAGCAGGCTGTCTGACTGACTGACAGAGCGAGGGTCAGAAATAAACTGGTGTTTTATGCTGGTATGAATAAGTGAACACACACTCCAATCTGGATTCATGACTCTGGTCCTGGGCTGGTTTTAATGTGTTCTGCTTAGTGATGTAGCAAATGATGTATTAAATACAAAGAATCAAGAGGACTGCCTTGTTCCCTAGCATTGTGATTGTGGTAGATAGCCGACTGTAAGCACGTCTACTGTGTTCAAAAAAGCATGTGTGTACAAGCCAATTTTGATGTAGTATAAGTCACAAATTCTGCATTTTATGCTTTTAATGTGTTTTGTTCAATAAGTAATGTTAAATGGTAGAACGCTATTCTTTCAAACAATAGTAAGGTCTATGATATTTGCCATCTATGTGTTTAATGATAATGACACAATGACATTTAGTAAGTAATTTTTGTAATCATTAAAAAACAATAGTTACAATAAATATACAATAATTAAAAATATATATATATTAAAGATGAGCCAGCTGGCACAGGTTAATCATTGGTTTTTATTCTTCTCAGAGTCTAAGCAGAAATGCATCATAAAAGGATATAGTTACTGAATTTCAATTTTTAATTTTTGTCCATGCACACACTTGTATACCTCAACTTAAGTTAATTCCAGTTCAGTGTGGTCACAAGAGTTACGTTCTGCCTCGTGTCTCTGTTGTCAGAGTCCGGTAGTGTTTAGTGTCTGTCTGTTAGGGTCAGTTTGTGTTTCCAGTTTTATTTTGAAATTCTGTTGTGTCTTAATCCCCATGTCCTGTCAAGTTTTCTTCCCTGCTGTGTGATTGCTTCCCCTCCCTAATGTGTTTCACCTGTGTCTAATTGTCTACCGCCTCCTTGTGTATTTAAGCTGTGTGCTCCTTTCCTTCCGTGCCAGATTGTCTTTCCAGTTTTCTGTGAGAAATCCAGCATTGTATTTCACGTGGGTTTCCTTGTGCATGATCTTGTTTTGTCATTCGGTTTCTGAGTTTGCCTTTTCCAGATCTGTACATTTGCGAGTTTGTCTGATCTTGTACCAACCTTTGTTCTGATTAAACGGTTTTGATATAGGAACTTCCCTTGGTGTCTCTGCAAATTGAATCCTCCGGAGTCTGTTTCCATGTAGCCTCAGAGAAAAACAAAATCATTCCACAATACTCATTCCTTCAATTCCTTGCACAAAAAGACACAGGCGCACACATATAAGTAGTTGCGGCATCTTCAATGAAGATCTGCTTTTTTGAAGAATGATCCAAAATTATTTGGGGGTTAACCGAGAACATGAGAAGAATGGGGACAAGGAATGTGCTAATTGGGTGTTGTCTGTGGTGATGGATGGGAGCCGTATTATTAGGTAGCTAGGGTTACTCTGGAGTTTAAACAGTATAAAATATCCAATCCTTCTTTATACATATAAACACACATCTTCTAATGAAAAGACTCTGGCTGCTAAAGAAAGTGATATACAAGAAAGCAGTGAAAAGACAGATGCATTTTCAGAAAAAAATCCATATTGCTAATCTTTGTTTGAACTGAACACTGCATTTATTACCTCTGATTATCATTCTGATCATCTGATTCTTACTCACAATTGGGTTTAATACACTCTGTAAAGAGCACATTCAGATTAACCGACCCAATGACACTACCACCTTTAAGCACAGCCATTTGTGCCAAAAACAACAAGTTGGGAGTGTTTATTCGTTTGAGTTTCCCGTGTTCCCACAACAATAAAGAGGCAAAGTACTATGCCCAGCTTCAGTAAAAGGAGATTTTAATGGTAAGATGGGTCAAACTATAATATTCAGACCCAGTAGAAACCACGGACAAACTAATTTAACAAATCTGTCACTCTGAGTGTGAAAGCTTTGACAAAATTGCTTGTTTGACAATTCTTTTTCTAAAGTTACACCATATAAGCTCCATTCCTCCTTGTATGATTTAGGAACTATGTTAATTTAACAATGTTACCAGGTCTGGTTTTAAGTCTTCCATCTTCCTGACACATCCTAGCTTCATCTCCCTTGTCTATGAGTCATTTCGTACTATGATTAATTAACCCTGCCAAAGTATACCAAATCCTGATGGAATCAGTGTTTGACAGAAACCAATCAGGCTTATATAAGGTAACAACACAGCAGTGCATCATTTTCTAAACAATTGTATTTTTTAATGTCTTAATTTAAAAATCAATTGGAAATTTGAAAAAGCAATATATATTTAATATAACACTAAAACCAAACTGAAGGAAACATAGAATGTAAATTCTACTAAACAGACTACAAAAGACTGAATGCAGACAACAGAAAATTTAAACATGGCTATTCTTACATTCGTTTGTTCAGACTCACTGCTTTCAGTTTGATTTGAAATTAAAGAGCAAGAAGTGGATTTGCCCCAAACTGCAATGCTGGTCACCATTCTCTAAAGTAATATTTCAACTATAGAGTAAAAGGAGGTTCACCTGATGTAACAGTTGCAAAATTCAGATCTCCATAACTTATACATGCATACATGCAGCTATAACTATGAATATTTGTGTTATGCTGTGCTGGAAAGTTATGGCAGAAGGCAGTAATGCAGCTCTTAAGAAAGCCATCTGCTGTAAAAGTAAATATAGGAAGAATCTGATGCAAAGATGTTCATGTATGAGGAAATGTTTCTGTGTAGGGCAAATGTTTTAGTAATAACATTCAACAACTGTAAGGCCAGTTAAAGCAGGATTTAAAATGCATCATCAGCTGAGTCTTACATGTCATTCGAATATTCTTTTGCTCTTTCATACCAGTAGCATTTTCCCTCAAATGTTACTAAGTTTCCAGGTAGTAAATCACCAATACAAATTTCCTGCTCCCATTAAAATATGAGCACATTCTTGTGAGGGCCTTGCTAATTCAAGGTGCATTGGTCATTTTGGGAGGCTCAACCAGAGCTGAAAAAAAAACGTGAGGTCGTGAAAAGTTAAAATCAGCAGTGGGCACTTTTGCTATGAAACCATCAGTGATCGATCACCGCTGATAAAGGGCTGCTTTACATTGCAGTGTTCGTACATTTTTCAGATGCCTGGCTCTATATAATCCAAACAGTTATAAAATCGTGCCAGTTTGAACAATTTTCCAGGCATGATGTTAAATGTTTTGTGGAAACCAGAGCATAAAGCATTCTACTTTCAATATTAGCCAGATCATCTTCATCTTCATCATCATCATCTTCATCATCTTCATCATCTTCTTCTTCTTCGTATTGTTCTTATTGTTCTTAGGCAACAGGATTGTATGCCCCCTGTGTGTTTTAAATTTGTTCAAACTCCTTCACAGAAAATGATTTATTACTGGACTATAACACGGAACATACTGCGCCTGCCCCGATTACAACATCCCATCTACATCTCTGGCCAACCAGAAGGACTGTTTGAGTTGGCCATAAGAACTACTTGGCAAATATAATCAATGGCATTTTTAAAAAAAACTTAAGAGAGATGATCATAGTTAAGAATAATAATATTTGACCAAACAGTATATCAAGTTTATTCTTTATTCCATACTATGTTTTCCTTACTAATGAAAACATCAGCTTGAACACTTTATAGCAGAGGATTCTCATTCAATGTCAGTCCATTCATCATTAGGTGATTGACACCTAAAACAAGCAAATAAAAAAAAAAAATAAGTGCAAGTGCAACTGGAGTAGAACCATGACAATATGAGAAAAAAATAGGGATCTAAGTTTAAAAACCAACACAAATAAGGCAGGATTTACATTGGTAGCAGTAGATGGTAGCGCCGTCTGCCTTTGACTCTGTTCGCATGAAGCGGAGTATGGACAGACGCACAGAATCAGGGTGTTGCAGTGAGAGAGGCCTGACTAGCACCGCACATGAAGTGTTTTGCCCACACACTTAATTTGGCCGCCTATGCGGGACAGAGTGAACCCTGCATCAGTCATTTACTGGGACAAATGAAGCGAGTTAGAGTTTTTCTTCCACTGGAGCTAAGCAGCCACTGCTGTGCTCATGTCCAGACAGAAACTTCTGGAGCTGCCCTCGCACAAGCTAATTATCAATGTCGATATTTGCAAAATAAAGAGGCTAGGACAGGAGCAGGATATTTTACAGTAATGCTCATGAAATTGACACTGTGGATAGCAAAGACATCAGTGATGCTGAGGACATAGTGAGGCTTCTTATGTCTCTAAAAAAAGCCACCACCAGGCTGTGGGATGAAAAAAATCCAACTGTGTCTCTCATCATGCCTTTGAAACATATAATTGAGCAAAGCAAGCATGGCGTTAATGTGCTGAAAAACATGCAAATTCCAAGCCAAGATGAGAAGCTGTAATTTTGTTATTTAAAGACAATTGTGTTATTTGTAATCCTTACATCCCTACATGCCAAAGTCATAGATATGATGTCAACATGACAAAACACAGTTGTTTTTTCCCTTTTTGATAATATTAGTTTTGGGTTTGTTTTTTTTTTTTTTTTTAGCATTGAGCTTCCTAAACTAAGGATGAAGAAAGAGGCACTTTGCTTTGATGTTTTTGTCTTATTATTACATAAAAACAGAGTGTATGCTGGCACATATACAACTCGGTGAGTGAAAGTTGCTCCCAGAGTCGTCCTTACTCCGGCTCTGCAGACATGGGGCACTGGGCCAATTTTGTTTTTTCTTCTGTGTGAGTTAGAGTTTGAAAGCAAAAGGGTACATTAAAGTGCAAATAACATGTATTTGTATGTGATTGTGGGAAAGTCCCACAAGACCTCTTGGTTTTCTAAGCTGTCTGCCTCCACAACCCGTATCATAGGCTGACAATTTATGCGGTCAAGGACAGCTCCCCCTGATCGCACGCCAGGGCTCAGCGGAGGCAGGCCTCTGGAGCAATGGCAGCACTACTGGCACCCCATCAAAACCCAGGAAAAATCTCATTAAGTTTGCGACTGGGTGCATCCTGCTCTGCCCACCATCCACTGCATGAACACCTTCAGGACTGCGATGCCCAGGGCAGTGGTGTCGGCTTCAAGTGGGGAGCGAAACACATGAAAGGCCATATAGCCAAGTGGGCGAAACAGGCTCAGTCAGTGATACAAGGGGGAACGTGGGAATAGAATGCAGCTCCTCTCCAACTACATGTCTGCTTCCTCTGGGCCTTTCAAACAGGACACGGCTGAGGTTACAAACACTCACAGAAAAACCACCCAGCATTGGAGAGGGTGAAACAGAGCACTGAAAAGTGATTGCTAATTTCACCACAGCAGCTGTCCACTATCCATACATGTAGTTTGATCGGTTCAGGAGACCACAAGTAGCATCACAAATCACCAAGGGGAAAGTGCAACGTGCGATGCTGAACTTGCCATTCTATTTCCGTACAAAAAAAAAAAAAAGATTTTGACTGATTCCTTCATCACTGGATTTAGGCCATTAGTTTGAGTTTATGCATTGCTAATGGTTAAAACAGATGCACAGCACGGGGACTTTTCAAAAGCTCCAATGCACACACACCACAATGATGGAAACCAAGACCTAAAATAACAACCAAAGAACAAATTTTTCATGTTTTAGAGCTGCAAATCAGCTTATAGGTAAAGTGTTACTGGCAAGAGAATTCAAGAGAGAGCATCCCCCTTCCACCATCCCAAAGAGTAAATTGAGTCACCTGAGGCGGTTTCAAAGAACCAAGCTGCACAACTCATGTAATCTGGAGCAGTGTCTATCCTGCAATGTGTGGTAGGTGTGGTCGTGCTGTTGGAGGAAAAACATTTCAGCTAAACAGACCATAAGTTGTCAGACAGCAGCACTCGGGTTTAAACCTGAGTCCAGTTCTTTATGCTGAAGGGTTCCTCACATCCCAGCAACATTAAACAGTCTCATTCAAAACCCCAAGTAGCATTAAAACATGATGCCAGGATGGAGCCAAGATAGAGAGTGTTGATGTGAAGAAGTGAAGCACTCACTGCCTACGAGTGAGGCTTCAAAGGGAATCAGTTTTCACACATGAAATAAAGATCTCAGATAATAATACAGCATAACAAAGCTGATGGGGGCAGATGGGACCATTTTTTTACACAGTACCTACAAATAGAGAGCTATAGGGAAATAACAAGACAAATTTGTTTTTGACAAAGCAACTATCGAGCCGTCCTCAGATGATGTACTGAGGTAGTTTCTTGAATTTCCTCCAGTAGAACAGATGTCTCCTAACATGTCAGAGCTTTAGAACAAACTGAAAAAAAAACCATAAAACTGTTCTCATGAGCTGTCTGCTCTGCCAAGGGGAAGTCATATCTGCTGTGTTTTACAATAAAATTTTATGTCTTTGATAAGAAACTCAATGCCTTTCCAGAGGTCACAGGCTGTAATTCTCTTGATCCTGAGCGTTTTATATGCAGCATTGCTAAGCTATGAGTTAGCTGATGGATGCTTTTAAACCGATGCAGCTTAAAGGGCAGTTACTTTTAGTTTTAAGTACAAATATTACGCCATACCAAGTCAACTATGCAACAAGACAACCATAATTAAGAGGTTTCATCACATGGGAAAATTGTGCAAATACCAAGTGATTACAATAGCCAAATTTAAAACCACACGCAGGCGCCAAATGACCACCACTTTCCTCTTTGTGCCACAACCAATTTGACTTCTTCACTTTAGAGACGAACTTTAGTTGAGTGGACAGTAAACTGGATAAATAATTGAACAAATATGTCCTTTAACTCTGACAAGTAAAGCAGGCTGATGTGTAATTTGTCAGAGGGAGCATCAAAGACAGACACCCTCTCTCCAGACACTGCGGCCCCAAGCCTGACACCCCTCAGTCACGGCACACCCACTTCCTTTCCTGGACCCCAGGAAGGAAATTATAGGCATGGAGTCAGGATCCCTCACTAAGCAGGTTGGAGGAGGTGTGCAGGGTCAGCAACACCAAGACAGGAGGTGCTCAAGGAGGCAGCACATGCCCGAGGGCTTACCGCGTTAGCTCTATTCCATGGCACTGATCACGCAGCCATTCTCCAAACACACACACCAAAACACTTCACCCGATAAAATGTTTTACTTGTGAACTATATATCTAGTCTAATTATACTGTATGTCTGTGCAAATGAACTCATTGACACTGATGAATAATAAGACACGTGTCTGTGTGGTGTGTGTGTGTGTACATTGATGTGTGAATTTCTGCAAATGTGTTGGCTGCTCTCTGATTTTAATTCTATCTTTTTTTCTTTTGTTTTCTTTGCTGAACTTTCAAGAGCCGTGATTGGATTTCTTCCTTTTGTACAGTGATTTTACAGAGCCACCACTCATTTCTTCTTGTCAGATTTACATTGCAAACACTGCTGGTCACATTACCTCACCCACATCAAAGGCTGCCTCCTGAAAGGCTCAGCGGAATATTAGCAGAGATTTACAGCCCTCATCTCTACGCTTCTCCAACATGCTGATCTGAAGTCTCTTCAGGTCTCCCTCCCCGTCTCCCATTTTGTGTTTTATGTGTGAAGTTGGCCAAAACTTTAATGACACATTTACAAAACTTTCACACCTGCATAGATAAGCCTTTACAACTCAGCCAGCCCCTTTGGCACTAAATTCTAACTGTTACTCAAAGTAAAAGCCTTTATTAGCTTTTGAAAAATTTATAACCATAATAATCAACATTTATCACACTGCCTATCAAAGTCTTATCTCATTGAAGAGGAGGAGAAGGAGGTTATATAAGGTGTCAAGATCAAGAGTCTAACTGCAAAAGCAGTCCTCTAGCAATTCAGACACACCAATTGCTGAGTGGTTTCAATAACACATAGTCGCTTCCTCATAAAACTGTTTGTCAAACTGGGAAAAAATAAATAAAAACAAAATTAACTCAAATTCACTGCAAACAGGTGAGTGCCAGCAAATAGCAATAGTTGACAAGCCCTGAAGCACTAAACTGCAGATACTGGTGCTAGAACACGTTCCTAAGAAAAATCAAAGATCCTTCATTTATGACAAAAAACAGCATATCCTTACAGTTTAGAGAGTGGAACAAACAAAAGTTGAACCTTTTGATTGATTATCACAACAATTTTCAACTAAATTAATCATCAGTAGGTTAATTAACCAATTGCTTTAACATTCATAATCAGTCAAACACAAACTAACATGAGTAGAAAGCTTGTTTCTGTTTGTTTTCCTTGGCAGTCCAGAGAGTTAAGAGGGGAATCTGAGCTTGAAGTGAAGCCTTAAATCACATTCTCCTCCATGCAATGAAACGCACTTTGGGACCTTGCATTCCCAAGAGGAAGCTATGGTTTGGAAGGGAATGGAGAAAGGCTGTTGCTTGGCAGTGATTTACAGGTACTCTCACCCAACCAAGAGTAACAAATCACAACATTATGGCCCACTGAGTTCAGAGAAGAACTGAGTTCCAAAGAACAGGAAAAAGAGGGAAGAGAAAGAGAGAAAGAGAGGGAGTCCTATGCAAAATGACACACTGCATCTCTAAAGCAGGTGCAATTAGGACAGCAATAGAATATCTCATGCTTCATGAAGGAAATTAGCTCGGAGCTGTCCTGCTGAGGGGATATGGGCCTGCAGAGTGCGTGCATGCATGTCAATCATAACTGCAAAAAAAGGAGAATTTGTATATTCAAGATAACTGGTTGGTTGCACACCTGCTCCCATGCATGCTGTGTTAAGCAGTGAGTGCTCCACTGAGTCTAGAGGACGTTTGTAATAAGTAAAAACCCTGGAGACGAGAGACGGGACAATCCTACAGTCGTCCAGGTGGCTTCAGGCGCCGGTCTTAAGAGTTGCAAAAGTGCAGGAGGGAAAATGTTTTAGTGACACAAAGTCTACCTCGAGGGAAGCAAGAAAGTGACAGCCAATTTAACCTTGAACCATGGCCAAATAAGAAAATAAAAACCACTTCTGTGACATGTCATATAATCAGCTATAGTTTAAAGATCTGACTCTAAACACGTACGCACTCATGCAGAGAGCGGATCCAGGATCTCGGCAAAATATTCAATTATGACTTAAAATGCCAAAGATTGCACCATCTAAAACTTTAGTCACATGTCCGCTACCTTAGAGAGGACAACAGACTTGGACGAGCTTTCAAGTTCCTTTGTTGTTTTTCATCAAACACATTCCCGTTTAAAATCAAGTCTTCTCTTTCATGTGTCTTTTGTCATCTGATCCAGTGGGGACAAATTAGATTAAAAGATGGAATGCAGAAAATAGATGTTTTTGCTCATAATACTATGCAAGCTATTGAAACAGTTTTGAGCATTGCATTGCATTGTGAGTGTAATTTTGGATTCTAAATGTAATCAAGCCTCTATACACAGTAATGCAGAAGCAAACTCTGGATTAGAGTCGTAAAAGCATGTATCAACACAGCCCATCATATCTCAAGCCATCCTCATCACTTAAATTAACAATAGAGTTCCCTCTGGTAAAAGTGTTGACTTTAAAGGAACTGACCTCAGTACCAAGGTGGCCAAAGTGCCTATGCACACATATTGTATGTCCATACACTCACACAGTCACGTACACACACAAGTATACACACGACAAGCACTGCATGCTTGGATCAGATATCCTGCCAGCCACAGGCTGCTACCTCTAAACACACCTCATATCTGACCTTTTAACTGTGGACCAAAAATCTCTGTAATTACAGAGTGTTTCAACTCTGCGAGTAAACTCAGCACTAGAAATAGACACTTCAAGAAATATATACAAGTCTGCTGGTGCTAGGGTGAGGTTTCTATCTTTAGCTGACAGGAATTATTGGCTTGTGTCACTGCTCACAATAATGAACTTGCAGTGCAATAGGCTACTCGGTTGCTAACTGCAACCAAATTCTACCATCATATACTTTTATGTACAGAGTACATGGATAAGCTTAAATTGGCTTCCGGTTTTGCCTATATGGTCCAATCTGCAAGCTTAAACCAGTCTGATGAACCAAACAACTAACTGAACCAACACATGCCGTTTTGAGATGTTTTGGAAAATGACACAGGGGGGTTTAAGTAACACGTTGTTTGTTGTCCCATGCTATGTTACAACAACTAACAATACAGTGACAGAGCATTAGATTGTGATTGTGTTTATTACAATCTCGGTAATAACTGCTGCCTTCCCTCTGACACACAACTCCACTTGCTCACAGTAGCAGTTTCAGTCTTTTTACCAGTTTCTTTTTACCACAGTAGCCTTCAAAGCTAATAGGCTAATACTTGTGATGTGTAACCAATCAGATAGTTCTAGGGGCAGGACTTGGAGCAAGATTACAGAGTAGTGACATACATAGAAGAGGCAGCCACGTCAGAGCCAAAACAGTATATTTTTGAGTTCATTTAGCTCTAACACTCAGGCCTTATTCAGACCGAATCAGCCATTATGGCAAGACCACCAGCCCTCCCATTCATTTTGAGTGTGGGTAGTGTGTTTAGTTCTGCACCAGTGCAGACTGCACGGGTTGTCGGAAAGAAAAAAAAAAAAGTTGAAACACTTTTGATGAAGTGAAACCCAGTGTCACACTAAGGTCTGAGCAATCAGGTTGACTTGTCAAGAAAATTGTTACTGAAGTCATTCACACTAAATCCATAAAATGATCCAATAAATACATCTTACTCCTACCACAACTATTACTAATTCTGGGAAATTTTTTCTTACAAGCACTGGCTGACATGTTCAGTGTCAGGATGACATGGATATGGTCAAAAAGGCCAAGAAAGACACACAACATGAGACACAAAAATTCAGTAGCCCACAGCCAAATTGTTGAGGGTTTCCGTGACGTTTTCAGTTTCTCAAACAACCTCGTGCTGCCAGAAGACTGCACCAGCAAGACAGAAAGACACTTTGGAAGCTGGAAACTGGTCGCTATCCAGTTCACAAATTGGACCATACATTCTCCCAGCTGTGTCCTTCAACACTACCACACAAACCTGCAGTAATCACCGCAAGCCTGGTCTGGTTTGAATGAGTATAACAGTAATCCTGTTGTTTTCTTTATCCAAAAATGATCTGTGAATCAACCCTTGATTTGACCAAAACCAGGAGTTTTGGATCTCATTCCCCTCAGGTGACGCCTGGTGGCAGAATTCAATATTACCAGCCCAGTCCAGTATTTGGCTTAGGAATGGATGCAACAGGCATGTGTATACAGTGTATCTGTAAGACCAGATGTGACGCATACAGCACATTTTGCTCCCTTTGAAGCCACGCTGTTATGTTATCACAGTTATTACAGTTATTATTAATTTCTTCACTGACTTTTTTTTTTTTTTAATTGTTCATGCACTTTGAGGGAAAGACAATGTTTTAAAAGCCACAAAAATTGTTGGGTTTTTTTTAAGGTTTTTATCTGCTTTAGAGACTGAGATACTACTTCAATATTTTTAATTTTTGATTTTTTTTTTTTTTAAGAAAACCCTCAGGTTTTAAGAGACTGTCTTCTACTCATGTTTTCAAGTGTTTTTTAGATGCTGCCTTAGGTCATAATGGATTAAAATCAAACCAGTTTCAAAGTTTTCTGGCCGAACCCATCACATTTAAAGATTTAAAAAAAAAAAAATCACTTCTGTTTAGGGGTGGCCGGTATATCGAAAATACTCGATATACTTGTGGTTTGTTTGACGTGAAATACAGTAAATGACTATATCATGACCGTTGAGTACTAATTGTGACGTGAATATTTTGGGCCGTCGGTATGAAATTCACTTTGGAGTTTTGCTTCTCTCTTTCTCTCCTGCTGCACTCTCACAGCAGACAGCTTGCTCCCCCCGCCCATCCAGAAAGCTCTCCTAGGCGCATGCGCATTTTGTGTCAAGAGGAGCGCGGGGAGGAGGCTGTGCAAGTTTTCAGGACTCGATCATGTGTCAGTGGTATGGATTTGAATTAGTATATGGGCTTACATAATGTCATTATTTATCTCCATTTGTTAAAAGCTTATGTGTACAAGTACTTGTTATAGTTAAAATTAACAATAAATTAAACTTGATTGTATTTTCCTCCCTTTTGCATGGAAAGAAAACAATAGAAACCTCTAGCAACTAAATAGTAAATAATGCAGACAAATGTTGAAGGGACCTGTGGAATCATCACACTGGTGTCATATTATGCATAAAATTTTATCTTGAACATTTGTTAAGTGCTTTAGCGAATATTTTGAAATATCGCAATATATATTATGTACATAGAGAAACAGCAGGATCATACTTAATATCTTTTATGAGCATATGTGACAGCAGCTTAAGAATCATGAAGTCCACCACATGGAAGAACAGATTTCATGCTAAAACACAAAAACTCTTTAAATACAATCCTACGTCAAAACAGCATACTAAAGACACACCCTTGGCCCAGAGATGCAGTTTTTTCAAAGTTCAGGAAGAAACTGGGTGAGGGATTGTTGCATTTGATGGACGGCGCGTATGGCTCTTTGGGGAGCACAGGAATGGTCTGCTTCATTCAGACTCTGTAGGGTCGGGTCCTCTTTAAGTTGCGGCACCTGTGGAGCATAAACACACCAGGGGACGACAGCTTTCCTTTCAGCAGGCCTGCTCTTCTGTTTAGCTTTTCCTGTCACCAAAAACATCCCCTAGTAGACAATTTAGACCTCCTCCAACCCTGGCGCCAGAGGAAGAGCTGAAGACCTCTGGAGCCTTTGTCTGTGGGAGGCACAATGCTCTCCTCACTCTGTTTACCTAAATCCACTTCCTCAGTTCCTTATACCTCATGTTGCCTGAGAGCCCTGGTCAAAAAAGTCCTCAAACACCGAACAAAGACAAAAACATCAGCAAAGCTCATGAAGGGATGGAGTCAACCAGTGGTGTTTCCCGTCTAACAGTCCGTGAGAAAATCAAATGACAGGGAATCACTCTGGGAATCTGTTAGCAGTCATAAATCGTTTAGTATAAGTTAAACAAATGGGTAAACACATATGTGTGTTTGTCAGTGCCTCTGTGCTTCATGGCATATACTTAAGTGTGTACGTGCACCATCCGCTGCATGTGCACTCTCTCATAAGACCTCAATAGCAGTTTTATGCAGATGTTGAGTTCATCCTATTTGAGAGCCACTTTGAGCACTGAGTCAAATTATTCCTCGCTTACTGCACAGGCCAGAGCGCAACCTACAGGGGTACTTGATAAACAAACAAGAGAGAATTATTCAGGGTTTAAACACTTAAACACCCACTTCAGCCGAGTCTTTTAAAGTGGGTGATTAAAATGGGCACTTAGCTCGCACAGAAAGCTCAGAGGAGCTCAGCACCATCACAGAAGCTCAAGTCACCCAGAGTTTCTCTCAGACCCAAAAATACACACAAACATACCCTGTCAATCCCTAACCTAGAACACACACTTCTTACATCAGAGCTTTTACATATTTAGAATATACGATGATATACAGGGCTTCAAAGGGAGACCAAAATGATTGGGTTGGGCTAGTGTTACAGAGTTTCAAACAAGTTTGACAAAATGACTATTATACTGATGGCTACCACTAGGTGTCGCTAGTGACTCTGCCGCTTCCGAGCAGAAAGAGAAAACAATGTTAACAGCGGAACGCATTTTCATTCCTCACAAAAAAACAAATTCCACTTTAATTTTTTTAAATTATAAATTCAAACTTAAAATAAATAAAATAAGACCTCACGCTACTGCAACTTGACATAAGATGGCAGTCATTACATTTCAGGTGCACATTGTAAACTTGGTATTTAAAGAATTTTCTACAACATATTCCTGCAAAAGTCTGGTTTCTGCCCTTTGAAATTTTAGAGGGCTTTTCATTTGAATCACATTGAGAAAAGAAAGAGAAATAAAATTAAAACAATAATGATTTTTGGTGAAAGACTTGCATTTGGTAACATCAAACAACAGAAATTTTTTTGGCATACTGTAATTTTCTGTTTTGTTAACAAAGTTTTTAAAAAAATGGGGAAAAAAATTACTGGCACATGCATGTCTAAAATTAAATCAACTTTTCATCAGCAGATTATTTATACCATGAGATAAACCAAGGATGCGACAAGATAATGTGTTCAGTAGAGACAGGAGCACTACCAGTGGAAATGTTATTCAGGAGCCCTGGTAAAGATTAGTTATTGTTTATTTATGTATATTACTTTCAAAAGTGTAGAGAGAATTGCAATTACGGAACACAGACAAGCTGAATCATACCATCATCTACAAATTAAGAAATACAGTGTAACTCATTCATCTATGACTTTCTTTTCTATCTTGAGGAGTTTAGATGACAGCGCAACAAAAATTATAATTAGTATGACTATTTGTGGTATTATTTTACATGAGCTGATTGCAGGTATTTTGCATACTGGATCACTGTCATGGCCTACTTGGACACTTAATGGAGCTAAGCCACTCGATACACCTGTGCATTTGCACAAATGCATGTGTCATGAAAGACCTTTTCTTCAATATTGATTGATAAGAAGAGCAATATTTAGTGCTAACATAAAGGATAAGGCAAACGCTTGAATAATTGCATTTCATTAAGGTCAACATTAACTTATCAAAATGTACAATACTACTTCTAAAAGTCTCTCATGTACCAGGTCAACTTCATGAATCTAGCCATTATCTATCAACTTAAATATTTCCCTCTTTTCTGACTTTATATATTTCGAGTCAAACGTGCGAAGCAACACTTTCAAGCTTTTCAGCTTTTCAAAATGCATTACCATTTCTGAGGCATACGCAGCAAGCATCAAAGGGTTGAAGATATGTAGACATTACACATAAAGATGATGATGTCAGTTAAATGATCTCCAGATTTAAACAGTCTATCAACACTATATTTAAACTAATTACACATCTCACATGCTCATCATTACCAAGTCCAGTTCTTTAACAAAGGAAACCTAAATAGCCAAACATTCCAAATTTCTTACAATTTCTTAGAACTGTGAAATTATTGTCACCCTTGAGTATGAAGCTAAATCCCGCAGCCTAAAAGCAACTGTGAAAGGCTGGTGATAGACACTTTGATCAACAGCTATCCCTCACTCCAAACTGATCCTAAATTTGGGGAAACAAAGCACAATCTCAGATGCTAATCCTCTGAGATTTAAAGCACATTCCCCCAGAAGCCTTTGATCTCTGGAGCATCTGTACAGCTGACTCCAGACACGCTGCACACTCTCATGCACACGCACTGCAAATCCGAGCACATCAGCGCCATTTCTTCTACTTCAAAGTCCAAACTTCAAACCTTAAACAAATTCCACTACATATCGGAGCCAAATTTTGTACTCTTACTCCACTACAATTAATTTGTAACACTAAATTTTAGTTACTTTGCAGATTATATGCTACATCAGTGTCAAAGTAACTCTTTTTGAAACTAATTTTTACTGTCTCTTGGATTCTTGTAAAATGTGTCCAGGACAATAAACATTTGTCCTCAAGTACATACACAATAATACTGCATACATGTAAATATGTGTACATTATTTTTACTTGTAATTCTAATTTTTAGGTACATCTATAGCCAGAAAATCACGTTTTTAATTAGAAGTATGTTTAATATTAGATACTTTAATTTTTTTTTTCTAATAGTATTTGTATTTCGTTTTTAACAGTACGTCATTTTTCAACAGGATATCTTTACTTATACATATCAAGTAGTTAGACCACTGTTTTTATTCCTAATAATACCTACAATTGACTCCAGATTGTTGCTTTTACAAAGTTTAAACATCCGACAAACTGAATAATTTTCTGCTTTTTTGATTAAATGTAAATGTTTAGAATATCTAATGACCATGATTAATTACATAGAGAAGATGAGGAGATGCTTTGCCGCAAAAAAATAAAACAAGGTGGATTTTGGCGCCACTACCACTCTTTCACAAATATCCTCTCTAGAAGGCACCATTCACAGGAACTGAGAGTTTAATCCCTTGGCTTTGTCACACAGGAGGAACTCCTTAGCTTTTTGTGAGCGATGGGACACACGATGTGATATCTAAGCCACCTAAACATCCTCGAAACACCCAGTCCCCAAGCTACACTGACGTCAGCCTAAGATTTCCACCGCGTCTTCTCATGGGAAAATTCAGAAGGAAAAAAAAAAAAAATCACAGAGCCCTCCATGGCCAGGTGTTACCCCTCCTCCCCCAAGGCTGGGGCTTTTCTTTTCTTTAGAGTGTGACTCCCAACTTTTCTCCCAGCCTCTTCAAAGAGCAACAACAGGCCCCGTTTGGGTCCCTTGGGAGCACAGAGGGGCTAGAGCCCGATGGGAGAAGGGCATACGTCACACAGCACGCACAAGAGGCCAGCCGGTGGGGAAAAAAATGCACAGGGAGACGACAGAAAAAAGGGGAGAAAGAGGATGGGGAGTCCGTATTTTAAAGGTGTTTTCAGCTTCTATATGTGGGCCCTCGCTTTGTGAGCATGACAAGTAGAGAAAACACAACCGTAACAGTGAAACACGAAGGGTGCGCGAAACCTGGCATGTATTTTATCAGACTTGGAGCGAATGTGTTTAAGAGCATTAGGCCTACTTCCAAAAACTCTTTCAAAATCAGAGGGGCGGCAAGGAACTTTGTGGCAGGAGGCAAAAGATTCACTGTGATTCACTTTTCAGGCGCTTTCTGTTGTCAGATGTACCTTTGCTTTTTGTCTACGAGTCCATGCAAGCTGATGGGAACTTGAAAAGAGAAAAGAAAACAGGATATAAGATTTAGAATTGCGTGGCTTGGGAAGCCTTGAGATGTTTTTATTGCTACAGGGAGGGTAAGGCTTCATGAGGGAAAAGGAGCCCTCAGTGTCACTGCAAACACCTCCCTGCGTGGCCCACTTCAAATGCAGTCTCATTTCATCAGCTACAACCATCACAGGGCCACAGAGTAAACCCAAGAAACAGATGGAGGCTAGGAGGGGGGAAAGGAGTATGAGGGGGTGGGGGTTTAATGACAGAAAGGAGTAACTTTGCTAAGAATAACTGTTAAAAGTGTTAATTTTCTTAAAAAACATAATGGCCTTTCCTTTCAACTTATGCAACATGAAGCAACCTAATCACCAAACGTGAAATTTGAACTTCCGAGTCACAAGTTGTGAAAACCTTCCTCCCTATCAATGTCTGTCAGCGGCATAATACTACTGGTTGCACAAAATATCAAATTTTCAAGAAGGTGCAGACACCATGCTGTACACAGGGGAGAAAGTGTGCTGAAGCTCACATCACCTGGTCGTCATGTGTCAGGGCCCACGGGCCCACCTGCCCACACTACTCACTCACTCTCTGTCAAACAAACGCTGCCTCTGACAGCACAAACTCATGAATGGGCGTAGAGTCTACATGGAAAAACCATTAAGCCTTCAAGCATGCCTTTATATCTCAGGCTATCTTTAATTTCAATCCAAAAACTATCAATGAAGACAAACTGCTAACATGAGTTATTCCCAACAATGACCTGTGGAATCCGGCATTATTCCTGCGGGGGAATATGGTTTGGAAAAGATCAGATCAAATGAATTCCGAGCGCGGACTCCCCAGTGTTGACACCCGACCCACATTCTGCTGGATCCTGGTTCAGCTGGGAGGGGGCCTCAAAGAACAGCGGCTATAAATAACTGTCTCACCAGGTATTCTATACAATATAGACGGCTTTTAAGCTTTATAGAGACCTTCCTTCTCAATTTCTCTCTGAAGGTAGCTTTTGTTTTTATGTTAAATCACAGCAGGTCTGATCTTTCTGACCAAACGCTGAAACGTCGGATACAGTTAACGCAAAGAGGTCTATAGATTAATTTAGAAGAATAATTTATATGAAAATGTATTTAAAATTAATTTAAGTAAATTATTATTATTATTATTTTTCTCTCTATATATTATGGTTTATAGATTTTCATGCCTGAAATTTAACCTTTAAATGTTTTGTATATTTATTCGTCAACCTCTCCAATGGGAATAAAATCAGATAAATCAACATCTGATTTAAATATTCTAAGACTTATTTACAATGACATAACCATATTTAGTTGGGCTGGGCATATACATTCATACTATGTATAGCATTATCATGATAAGAGAACGTGTACTGTATATTGCGTGAGATTTTGGATAGCGTTTTCTTTTTCCAACTTGTCTTTGCTGAACTTATCAGAATATTCCACCTGTTTCAATATTTACCTTCACCCACTTCACTCATTAAACTCACATTACTGATAATTATTTACCCAAAATCTCATAGTGTTAATATTTTGTATCAATCGTCATCACTACAATATTACTACAGTATCAAGTTACATGGGCAAAAATATTGTGACATTTGATTTTGGTGGCCAGTCCGAGCAAATATGAAGAGCTCTTGTGGGGAATATTGTGAAAAATACAGGGTAGCATGATATGGCCTTAAAAACCAAAAATCGGTACAATACCTGCCATGCCATCCCAGCCATAACATTTTGCATGATGCTTGTATGAAGTGTAAAATATACCAGTTTAAAGTCTGATGTTTTTAGGCCTTAGGAAAGTTACTTAAAGCTACTATTTTCTGACACATGGCAACACATTTCAGTAATCTACTGCAGAGAAAATTGTTGGCACAATATCTAGGTCTAGTATTGGTACTCAATAGCTTTAAAGTAGCATATCTACAAGCACAAAGTGCGAAGTGCAAAGTTCTCCAATAAAACAATTCCTTTTATTAATAAATTATTTGTATTTTCTTTTCACGGGCACTCAATACAACTGTTCATTGGTATGTGATTACAACTCATACAGCGCGTGTGAGCGTATTCCGATATGCATGATATCTAACCTATCTAAGTACTTCAGCCTATTTGTATCAGTATCATGTTGGGGCTATTTATACTGGTATCATAACACTTTTCAAGGACACCCAGCCCTCAAAAAGCCTCACCCTAGCAGTGCAGATAATCAGCGCACCAGCAAGATAACCATCCAACTAAAGCACCAGCTTTAAAATCAAAACTAAATCTCACAAAGAGCAGACAAAATTTTAGCATTTTCTAATTTCCCATCTGAAACCACAGCGGTGGTGCCACCATGAGAGATAACAGGAAAATTATCCTGGAAATATTGTATAAGTGATTCTCAGAAATCAAAGTTTGAAAGTTCTCCAAGTTTCATTGTTGCAATAGCAAAGCTTCATCTCCAAATATGACAACAATGTTTTAAACCTTGAAATACTGAATAGTTTTAAGTCATTTATTGTTGCGAAATGGAAAAGCATACAAATAAGTACTGATAGTGGAAAAACCTTTATATCTTTTAACTTGAATTATTAAACAAAATAACTCAAATAACTCCAAATGTTTCAAAAATGTCAAGCTCATTCCATACAGGGCTGACCTTCACACAGCCGTGTTACTGAAAAAGTGGCACTTGAATGTTTCTAAGTAATGAATAATTGTTTTGTGTTAATATTTGCGGTAATTTCATGGTAATGATACGGTTTTATGAGCTTAAACCGTCAAAACTGTAGTTTTAAGTAAAGCCCACTCAACACATAAGCAGTCATGTAAATTGCATGGATTTATTTTGCAGTAATGTGCTCTAGAAGATAAACACACTTCTTATTTATACAATCCTCACACAATGGTCGAGAGTGTGCTTTGAGCGTGATCCTACTACTATAAGAAGTTACTACAATTTGGGGCATAGAGGAATATTAGAAACTTTAAAGCATTTTTAAGTGTTCATTAAAGCACCATAACAATCATGCAACACCACGACTGCTCATCAGGCAAAGCAGAGACACCAAAACCACTTTGTGGCAGAGAACAACACAAAGTTGGACTTAAGACCTGACTTTGGCGGGCATCCATACATATTTCAGTTGCCTAAAACTCTTTCAAATCGTTTAAATGTTTCCTGATCAGGAAACATTCTCTCTCCTGATCAGCTTGCTGATGAATCCTGATACCAGCAGCTAATCTTTTTAAGAATCTTGCCCAGCATGTGCTTTTGTGACTTGCCTACATTGATATCAGTTTAAATATATGACATGAACGCTGAACCCGAGTGCTGCATGCTGTAAATAAAAAGTTCCATC
>KV751341.1:8621244-8646532 GCA_001698575.1 Mola mola | reverse complement strand
GAGGCCATTGATGTCATCTTGCTGGAGTTTGTGGCTTTTGTTGGTTACTGGTACATGGAGAAAATTTGGACTGGAATAGGAACTGGATCCACTGACTTTTAAACACTACATATGACATTAGAACAGTTTCAAGATATCATCATAATGTTATCAAAAAAAGAAATGAAATAAATGAGAAAAAAAAATCTTGCCCATGTATGCTGTTATTGATTATTACAATACTCAAAAAATATTGTGATTTTTTTGAACATGCACATACACAGTTAAACCAATGTACAAATTTCTTACTTAAACAAAAAACATTATAATGAAAATGGATGATTTCATTTGATTAGATGCGAGAAAAACTCCATACTACTACCTCCTTTACCTCTAATGTTCTTAATAAATGCTGTCAATTTCATGCAATTAGTAACAGTAGCAATATTCCACATATTAATGAGCAGCAAATGTGTATATTTTTACCTTTAAAAAAGGTAGAAACTGTCAACTTCCAACTCTGTTATAAATGTGGGTGCAGAAGACCAGACATTCTGCACTCTGAAATGTGGACATCAACACCATGACTGATCCTAAGCGTAGCCGGATGCTCTATACATGCGGCATAATGCTCTACTGCTCCTGGTATTCTGTGTTCTGCCTTTTAGCCCAGCAGGCAAGTAAATTTTGGCACGCAGCATCTGTGCTGTGTGTGAGTCTGCTGACTAAGTTCAAAGACAAGTTAATGTTACACAGTCAGCAAACACGGTACATTTTGGAAACAATTTTAAATTCATGATTGAAGCTTGATCCCATGCTAAAAAATAGTTCAAATTTAAAACTAAAGGCAACAGCATCAGTATTTGCAGTCTGAAGCAAAATAAGATTTGATGCAGAGTAAAAATATGTGCCTCAAAAATAAACTTAGAAGACTGTGACCGCGAAAGCGGACATACAGTAAGTGCTATCTGCACAATGCACAAATTGTGCTTGTTATCAATCAAACACCTGTTTTGCAGTCAGTATCAACAACCCTGTAGACTATTTATATTTCTGTATTATTGATAGGTTACTTATTTGGTGAACTTGCCCACAATGAGACTGGCTATTGAAAAGTGCAGTGTGCACAACAAAGATCTCGGGGATATAAGCTAAGGCTTAAGAGACAATGTGTTGCTTGTTACTTATGGGTGTTGAATATGTCTATTTAGCTAACTCAACTCATTAGCTTGAAAGCTAACATTATGGTAAAAAATCAGGTAATTTGCTCAAAGTCTCAATCAAGCCTGAGTCACAGGTTTTGTCAAGTGGAGTTCCTAGCAAAGGCAAGTCAAGTACCAAGTGAAGTCACTTTATTTCCCAGCAGATGCTAAAGTCTCCAGTGAAGTATCTAGTCTTATAAACAGAAGAGAACCGTGTTAACAGCTGTCCAGTCCCTATTGTTGTCCAAACGTTTGTAGTTAAATATAACTTCATTAAAGCTTGAATGTAGTTTTCTAATAGTGCAGCCCAGGCGCCAGAATAAAATGTTAGTTGTTGAGTAATCTTACACTTCATAAGCGTTGACTTAAAGTTCAGTTCACACGGAAAATGAAGTAGTTTATGTTCATTCCTTCCACTTTTAGAGTGAGCTGCTCCTTGCCTCCCACCCATCCATCCTTCCCCAGTCAGTGCAGCCGGATAAAGGAAAAAATGCGATCAGCATTAAAACACAACCTAGAGAAAGAGATTTATCCGTAGTTTGCGGAAAGGTAACATTATAATGTCAAAACTTTATTCTGTACCTGGTTATATTAGTGTCATGGTCTGTCATTCCAGGCTAAAGTTAGCTGGTTAATAAGCTGAGAGAGCAGATTGTATCTGATAACCTCAGCTAACATCAACCCTCCAATTTACTGATCCGAAAGAGTCTTCAAATTACAACAAAAGTTTGATGTACTCTGATATTTGGAAATCTTAGAAGAGCGGGTTGTAGTTCGTTTTATTCCTTCGCCTATGAAACACCTCCGTCCAAAAGTAATGACCCGTGGCACAGATATGATCTTCTTCTTCCTCTTTCTGCTTTACCTACCTTTTCTAGGCATTACCACAGCGAATCTTCGTCCTCCATCTTTCCCTTTTCTCTGTATCTTCTTCTGTCACACCAACTATCAGCATGTCCTCTCTCACAACATCGATGATTCTCCTCTTTGGTCTGCCTCTTTGCCTCCTGCCTGGTATCTCCATCTTGACATCCTTCTACCAATATATTCACTGTCCCTCTGCACATGTCCAAACCATCTCCATCTGGCCTCTCGAACTTTGTCTCCAAAAACGTCCTGTTCTTTTCCCTCTGATGTGTTCGTTCCTAATCCTGTCCATCCTCATCACTCCTAAAAGAGAATCTCAACATCTTTAAATATGCCACCTCTACTTTGCCTGCACTCGTGTTTTTCACCTCTTCACCACACTCCGCATTGCTCTGAACAGTTGACCCTAAGTACTTAAACACATGGATCTTTTCCACCTCTACTCCCTGTAACCTCATCGTTCCACTTGCCTCCCTTTCATTCACACACATGTATTCTGTCTTGCTACAACTGACTTTGTTTCCTCTTCATTCCACCACATACCTCCACCTCTCCAGGTTTTATCCCACTTGCTCCCTAATCTCACTAAAGTTTACAATATCATCTGCAAACGTCATTGTCCATGGATATTCCTGCCTGATCTCACCTGTCAGTCTGTCCATCACCATAGCAAACAAGAAGGGGTTCAGGGCCAATCCTTGATGTGGTCCCAACTCCACCCAGAAGCCATCCGACACTCCTACAGTACAACTTGCCACTGTCATACTGCTCTCATACATATCCTGCACCAGTCTAACATACTTCTCTGCCTCTCCAGACTTCCTCATACAGAACCACAGTTCCTCCATCGCCACCCTGTCATAGGCTTTTTCTATATCCACAAAGACACAATGCAAGTCTTTCTGACCTTCTTTATACTTCTCCATCAGTATTCTCAAAGCAAACAAGGCATATGTAGTGCTCTTTCTTGGCATGAAATCATACTGCTGCGCACAAATCATCACTTCTTTTCTTAGCATCACTTCCACGAGTCTTTCCCAAATCTTCATTGTGTGGCTCATCAGCTTTATCACTCTATAGTTGCTACAACTCTGCACATCACCCTTGTTCTTAAAGATCCATTTCTCAGGCATCTTCTCACCATCCAAGATCATGTTGAACAGTTTTGTCAAAAAGTCCACTGCTCTCTCTCCATGACACTTCCATACCTCTACCAATATGTCATCAGGATCAACTTCATTTCCATTCTTCATCCTCTTCAAAGCTTTTCTCACTTCATCTTCACTAATCTTTCTAACTTTGTATCAAAGTTTCCACCCCATCCACCTTTCTTTTCCTTTCATATTCTTAATTCATCCGCTCTTTAGAGTATTCCTTCCATATTGTCAGCACACTCTTCTCACATGTTAGTACATTTCCATTCATGTCCTTAATCACCATAACCCGCTGCACATCCTTCCCAGATCGATCCCTCTGCCTCGCCAGACGATACAGATCCTTTTCTCCTTCCTTAGTGTCCAACATCTCATACTGCTCATCATACACCTGTATTCCTGTCGACTCTCTTCCGTTCTCTCACCATCCCATTTCTTCCTTGTCAACCTCTTCCTGTGAATACTCTCCTGTGCTTCCTCATTCCACTAACAAGACTCCTTATCATCCGTCACCTGTCCAGATGACACACCAAACACCTCACTGTTTCCCTGATCACTGTTGCTGTAGTTACCCAGTCATCTGGCAGTTCTTCACAGCCAACCAATCCTGTCTCAACCTGTCTCTGAAGTCCTCTCAGCAGTCTTCCTTTTTCAGATTCCACCATTACATCCTGTACTCCGCATTTGCTCTCTTCCTCTTCCTCACCATCAGAGTCATCCTACACATCTACAGAAAATGTAGTCCACCTCTGTGTTCTTACCTCCACTCTTATATGTCTACCTGTCTTCACCGCAGCCATTTCCATTCTCTTTGCAAAATCCATTACCAGCTGTCCTTCCAGGTTCCTTTCCTTGACACCAAACCGGCCCATCGCCTCTTCATCACCTCTGTTCCCTTCACCAAAATGCCCTTTGAAGTCTGCTCCAATTACCACTCTCTCCTCCCTGGGAATACTCTCTAATACTTCATCCAACTCACTCCAGAATTTCTCTTTCTCTTCCATCTCATAGCCAATTTGTTGGGCATAACCACTGACAACATTCATCATCACGCCTTCAATTTCCAGCTTCACACTACTCCATTTCTCTTCCTATCTACACCATGATAGTACAGATTGAATCCTGCTCCAATGCTTCTAGCCTTGCTGCCCATCCACCTGGTGTCTTGCGCACAAGAAAAAATATCTACCTTTCTTCTCTGCATCATGTCGGCCAGTTCTCTACCTTTGCCGATCATCCTGCTAACATTTAGAATCCCTACTCTCACTCCTACACTCATGACTTTCCTCTCTCTCTTTGTCTCCTAACGTGTTTCCCTCCTCTTGTTTTTCAACTAACAGTAGCCCAGTTTCCACCGGTACCCTGTTTGTCGACAGCACCAGTGGCGGTCGTTGTTAACCCGGGTATGGGTACCAATCTGGTATGAAACTCGTTTTTGGGATTCGCATCTTCGTAGCACAGATATGATGAGGATCTGATTCAAGCCATGGACCATCAGGTAACATCGCGATGAGCTAAACAGACGGACGCTAATCGACACCAATTAGTCACTTAGGTATTCATGTCTCAACTAAAGTCACAAGTGTTTAACTTCCAACTCGAAGTCAAGTCTGAAGTCATGTATGTTTTGCCGAGTCAAGTAACAAGTCATAAAAAATGTGACTTGAGTACAAATCAGAATGACTCGGGTCCACATCACTGAAATCTGTTTGACTGATTGAGAAGGCATACCTTAATGTAAAAGACTGATATGACATCATATAACCAGTTGCTACGGTTACTGCTGTTGCTACTAGTTAAATGTATACATATTTAATGTGAACTTCCTCATGATTTCTATGCCCCTACAAATGCCCCTTTAAGATACTATTAATTTGAATAGTGTGCTCAACATTACTGTGGGTGTTATTGATATAGTTAGCATATTATGCTTTATGAAAGTATCTAAAATGACTATATTAGAATTTCAGATCAACATTGTTTCAGAATGTTGTTTTTGGCAGTGAGTGTGGACACAATAGTTTCTCTGGTTTTGGTTGATATAAATCTCTGATTTGGTCTCACTTACAAATTTTGTGAGTGTATAGAAAGAATCTCTCTACATTGCTGTTCGTTTTGGAGGTTGGATTTTAATTTGCCACAAAATACCAAATACCGGTAAGATGGTATAAGATGAAAACCTCAGAATGTTGGAAGTGCAACAGAAAAGGCTGGTGATTTAGACCATGCACTGTGTACAGTATATACTCAAAGTACCTTCTGGATGAGAGTCTAGGTATGTAAATATCACAGAGATGACAGGGGTAGAAGAAGATTATGAGTTTTGTCCTAGTGTTTATATACTTGGATACCCTAAATCCAGACCATATTTTAAAACATCTAGCAAAGGATTTCAAACAAGTATTATGTTTGGTAAACAGATAATAATGAGAAGGTTGAAAGCTGTAGAGGGGCCACTATTCCAGGAATGATATAGGAATTAGGTAAGGTAGTGGTAGTGGTAAATGGCATACATTTCTGCAGTTGCACTCAATACAGGGCAACCAGAGAGCACACCTATCTAGGCTTTAGAAAAAGTGGTTTGTAAAATATAAGTGTTTATAATTGATTTGCCTGACATATTATGTTACCTTGTTTGTTAATATACAAAGAAACCTTTTGCATGTGGCAGTGGTGCAGCAGAAGGAAACTGGTGGACATTAATAAGGCAGTGCTCCTTAAAAGACAACTGACAATTAAGCATGATAGGTCTGGTATCTAGCATACATGTTTAACATATCATGTGAACAGAATTATTGATGAACCTTCGCTTCAGATTGTTTTGTCAATATATTCCTGTCAAGTTTTTTTTCTTCCTTTTTATATTATTTACTATTGTATGGGCTTTGTTAATCATATAGTTAATGTTAAAAAAAAAAAAAAACTTTGTTAATGTACAAAAGGGCTCACCTTGCTTGATTTTCACCAAAAGCAAACTGAGGAGGGGACAGGGTAGTTGACAGTAGTTACAAAACATTAGACATAAGTTTGAGTTTGTATTCAGACAGGTTGATCTCACGATAAGCCTGTAAGGAAACACATTAAAAGGAAATATAAAGGCTACTATATTACCATACCAATAATGACGAGCTGTGTGTGCAGGCGTGCTGACTGTGGGATCAGTGTAGTAGCCGGTCAATTGTAAGAAAATGCGCCGACATTGTGCAAAACCTTTTGTGTCATGCGTACAAATACATTTTGTTGCATCATACAAACTGCTAATGAGGATAATTTTTAGGGGGACACATCAATTTACTTAATTTAGTAATCAGGATTAGTAATGAGTAATAGGCTATAGTTTAGGTTTCTAGTTCGTTTAGCCATTCAATTGTTTAGTTACTGTGATTTTGAGCTGGACTTCACACAGACTAGAATTATAATAGAATAGACCAGAATAGAATTTCCTGATGAAGCAAAACCTTATCTCACTTTTGTCTAGCTCCATTACACAGTACAAAATATCACAATGCTACGAAGGAAAACCAAAAATTAACTTTTGATGGTGTCTGTAATATTTTGTTTGTACACAGTCTGACTTTTATAAATGATGGTTTCTAGTGGACTTCTGACCTTAAAATAGTAGTGCTGCCAACATTAGACATGTTTTCTCAGTAGGGAGGATAAATCTCCCTTCATTTATCAAAGCAGAAATGCTTTTGAAAAAATGAGAAATAGCTGAAGTTGAATCTGTTAGATAAAAAGATGTTGACACTAAACCAACAACAGCAACAGATGTGGAAAGGCCAATTGTGGGGTTTCATTTTTGACCTCTCTGGATTTTATGGCCTCATGCGTTTGGCTCAGAAATCTCAAAGTTCAAACAGAAGTTAGTCGGACTCTCGGGTTTGTTCTCATAAAAAATGAGGGGGTAACATAGGAATCATAGTCACATTCTTTCTTACATAGGTGCTGCACATTTAAACTTTTTTTGTTATGTTAGAACAACTTTCACATCCAGAAAACTGCCTCTACTAATATCCTCTAAGCACTCTGAAACAAAGTTTCATCAGATGATCACACCCAGATCCACACTTACTGTTGGCAGGGCTCATTTCAGACATGTTTTCTTGAGGTCACAGGTTGTTCCTCTCTATTTCATAACAGTTTGAAGTCTTTTCTGTGGAGGAGTTTGCAAGGCTGTAATTGGGAGCAGATAAGGAGGCCCATGCATGCCTCCATGGTGATGTCAACCTCGGTTGAGGGGGAAGCATGGCGGGCTGGGGGAGTTGGGAGCATGTGCTGGGCTGTAATGTCTGAGAGGCAGCTGACTCTCTGCAGGACTACAGGTGGGCAGACAAGCAACACTACAAAAAAAAATCACAGATGCACAATACAAAAGTTCCCATATATCAAACACTGAGAAACATTTGTTTAAAAATCCTAAATTAAATTGAACGAAACGTTAATGAGCTAGGTTAATGTCAAGGTGAAAATGTAAATTATAGCCTTTTTGTCCCTGTCTTTGTAATACAAGATATTAATATTCTACACAATGCCTTCATGACCCATTATCTAATCAAAGGGACTTGTGAGGCCATTTTTTATTTTAAGCCTTAGTGTGGCTGCTTTTTGTCATGCTATGTTTCTCGAGAGTCTGTGATCTAAAATGTAAATTCGTTAAGCACTTTGCTCTTATCCTGGTACACACAAACTGTGCCCACCTATTGCTGCCCTGACCCATTTCGCTGCATGCAGGACATTTGCATGAAGGGAATGAAACTCGATGCCAAAATAAACATCAATTAAAGCTGTCAAACACCAGCAAAAACAGCTGCAGCTTTGAACAGCTCCACCAGCAGGCTTCAAACGCGAGCCGTCTTTAAAGGACTGCCTCACATGTACGAAAGGCCAAGCTAGAATAGGCAAGGTCTAGGTTACAACAGAAATTACCTCTGCTAATGAACAGAGGCAATTTGATTTCTGTAATACCAGAGCAATTCCCTCTGTCATGTACCATTTGTTAAAGTATATCTAAGGAAAGGAAGCACACAAACAGAGTTAAAAATGCATTTGTAGTTTTGTTTTTTTGGTTTTTTTTAGAGGAAATCAGTTCTATTATACACCAACATTTGTGGAGTGGAGAAAATCAAAAGTAAAAGATTATTTTGGGGCAGGCATTTCTGTTTGTGTTTGCAGCTGTTTAAAAGTTAAAACAATTCTAAAAAAACATTCCAAAATCATGTTTAAAGTGCCTCTTTCATTCCCACCCCTAACCCCTAACCATCTGCTCTTTCAGTATCTAACTTACCAACATTTTACAGCACTACATCATGTACCACCAAGTGTGTTTTCAGCTAAGACGACGTTAGCTCATTAGTCTCTGAATATGTGGTGGGGGTGTACCTCAGCTGTAGCATAGCTAAAGGTTGTTAAGGAGAAGCAGAGAGCAAACAGGTACTTGTTCCTTCCTGGTGATTTTGCTGAAAACGCAGGAAGAGCTCCAGTAAATGTTTTTGTCTGATTTTAATCCATTATGGCTCTTCTCCTCTTGTCCATTTGCTCACACAGAGCTCCCATTGAGAAACTGCCATGGTTCATTACTTCTTCAATTTTTTTCCCTTTTTTTTCTTTTTCTTGTTGCCTGAATTGGCTGAATTATGTCATTTCTGCTATCTCACTTGTCTCCTACAAATCTTTTTTAAAAGTAAGGTGCGTTGAAAAAATGAAGAAAAACTTTGAGCGCAGATATCAGAACAGGAATGAGACCAACAGCCCAAAAGTGCAAAAAGATTATCATGAGGTATAGCAGAGAGTCATGCTATCAATTGTGTGAGGCTGTTCTTTCGCACAGCTGTGAGTTGTGATAAGAGCAATATACTAACATGCTAACAGTGGTAAATGGTAAATGTACTTGCATTTATATAGCACCTTTCAAGTTTATTTGACTTCAAGTGCTTTGCAATGTTTGTTACACTCACCCATTCACACTCACGCATACATGGGTTGAAGTCTAGTGGCAATGCTAACAGTCTGATGTTTAGTAGGTATAATCCAGGGGTGGATGTAACAAATGACACATACTCACATAACTGTAGATCAAATGCACCTCAATGTTACGTGCTTACAACGTACCAACATGGTTATGGCTAAAATACTCACGGTGAATCCTCAGTGGTGATTTCTAAATGGGATAAATAGGGAAAATGGACCGGTTAGAATAGGACAGATAGGCTTCTTTTCCATCAACTCAGATTCAGTGTTAGTTTTTGGTGCTATTACTAGAGCAGACCTGGTGTGAAAAGGGAACCTTCTAAGAACCTGTTTGCTTTTCCACTGGCATGGGAACCACCACGTCAGTCACGTCATGACAGTCTACATTTTATGTCACTCTATTCATTGCCAATTTCCCAGCGTGGCAAACTACATTAACTCTTTTCAAGTGTTACTCCAGACACATTTTGCTGTCCAACCACCGCTGATTAGGTTTGGCATACATTGTGAAAATCTCTCAATTCTTCTAGTTGTAGGGGTTCAGCGGACTAGATATTCTACGCACTGAGACAAACAGAGAAGTTGAAATAAGAAAAGACTGAGAGTGGATGAGGGTCCAGATTAACGCTCAGGTGTGTACAGGCAGGTAATGCTGTGCGCGCTACATGGTGTATAAAACTGCAGCGCTCTTTGCAGCACAATGGCAGTTTTTTAATTTTCGTATATTTCTTATATATGTCTTTCCTCCAGGAGTGTTGTTGAATTGACAGTTCATGAAACATTGATTTTGCAAATGTAATAGTGGTATAATAATTACCAGTCTCACTATTTCAGTTTAGCATGTTGGCATGCTCAAATTAATAGAATTAAGACCATCCAAATAGCCAGTCTCGCCATCAATAAAGTCACACAGTTAGCACAGCTTTACAGAAAAATTAAACAATGGATAAACACTGAAATTGGATTTTATCCTTCCAAACTTTGAATGCATAAACCCATCTGTCTTACTCTTTGTAATTCTGTTTGTCAGTATCAGCTTCAAACAAAAGCAGACTGTGTGCATTTGGCAACAGTTCCTCTCAGAAACATAAAATAGAACGTTTCCAATTTATGAAATGTCTACACCATCACATTATAGAGGTGATACTGAGCACATTCATTGTCCTAAACAACAAAATAAAGTGTCTGTTGTATTTCATATGAAAGGCGAAGCAAAGGAACCCTTAAGAAATTTCTCCAAACCCTGAAAAAGGTAAAGGCACTTTCACTTCGCTACACACAGAATAAAACACCAGCCAAATTACCAAATTAACAGTGATTCAGAGGGAAGAGAACAAATAAAAGCTTCGCTCTGCTTTTCGCTCTGACGTCTTTGGAAGAATCTTGTCTGCAAAATGTTAATCTACCCTCTATATTGCAGATTACCCCCACCCCACTTCAAAATGTGACTGTTCTCAGATGGTCAAGGTAATTTTGACCCACTTAGGCTCCTTTGATCTGAAACCCTTTTTAATAGATCCTCTACACAAGAGTTCAAACTGATTTTGTCATTGCTGACGACAGCCTCTCTGCAAATATTCAGAGTCAAAGTTAAAGCTCTTCCAAGCTGCCAGAGTTGCTGACAGCCAGCAGAGTTGAAAGCACTTTCTAATTCTGACGATCAGCATGAATGACTTGCTGCTAATGGGTTGCACTCCCACTTCTATTAACTATGGGGGGGCTGGGCTCTGCCTCATATTGCAACAGGAGCGCTTCTTTATTTAATTTTAGGAAAATTATGAAGTTTGCAAGTTATCAAATTGTAAAATCTTCCATACTGCTACTTCGGCTGTTTTTTTGTAAAGCAGTGGCTTGGATTCACAATGGCACCCTACAGTACAGCAGCAAAGCACTGTCATAGCAGCAACACAAAAGGTAGAAACGTGATTAAGGGATCAGATCATGAGACAGAAACACAGGGATAAGGCCTTTGTTCAACTAGGAAACTGACTTTTGCACCAAAAGCTTTTCACTTCTGGTTTACACTGTAGATGGTGTAGGTATGTCACCCCTCATTGTCGATGGATTGCTAACTTTTTCTCACTCAGCTGATAGGGCTCAAGCCATTGTTGAGGCTTAAGGACACATTACTCACTGTGTTTGGCAGTAAGGTGCTGTGTCGGCTTTAGACTTTCTGGAGTACAGCAAAAATAACGTAAAACTCTTCACACACCAGCTCCAACTCCCTCTTCAATCTGTTACAATGACATGACATCATTTTTTTGTGTAAATCCCCATTTAAATGATCATGTCAAACCAGCAAAATGATTTTGCTGCCTCGCATGACTTGTTTCAGGGTATCAGAACTTAACAACCACTTTCTGTTTGGCAGCTGGTAAAAGAACAGGAAACAAGGAGGAAACACTCACCGAGAGTTAAAAGCTTATCAAAATCAGGTGAATGATGGTCAGTCAGGTGCACAGTGGGAAGATCAAATGAAAACATTGACAGGTACACTTCTTCAACACGCAGTTGAAACAGGGCTCGTGTCTTTACAGACTGCGCTTCCTTGTCATGGTTGACTTTCTAAGAAGGAACAATAACAATAGACTTTTTAGAAAACTGCATTCAGAGGCTCACTTTTGTTTAGGAACGTTAATTCTAATACGCTGCACAGAACTGTACACTGTAATTCAAATATTCTGCAAAATATTTTACACACGCAATAGAAGAACCTTTTAGTGGATGGGTTATCTAAATAAGTTTTATAGGAAGCACAAACAGGGAAAGATTAAGGTGAGCTAACAAACAACTTTGAGAAGGACATATACACAATCTATCACACACACACACATACAGTAAGTACTCTGTCCTCAGCAAGCGGTTTTGAGAAAATACATTAAACTAACAAGACTGTACATAGCATATAATTTATAGCTTAACTAGTCCACAATAATTACATGGAAACATTCCAGCAAGGATACACACTCACTATTTTCAATTTCACCACCACCACAATATGCTGGTTGAAATGAGCTATAATTCTGAGGGAGAAGATTTCGTTTCCCCTTTCTTTAGATACTCGCCACTGAATAGTAGGGTATTTGCAAGTGAGGGAAGTTACTGGGCAGGATGCACAGCCCATAATCTAAGGTGGAGTATTTCACGTCAGAAGGTTTGTAATTACATGGAGTAGTTGATAATGATGTAGTGAAAGATCATGTGACCTATTGTTGTAACTACATTGAAACTAAAAATATGCACCTGTACTATCAAGCAATTTTAAAATTGTGAAAACCTTACCTGTATATATTTTTTTTAACTGCTGATCTGATCTGGCCTTAAGAGACCTGGGGAGAATACTGCCTTAGTGTACTATATGTCATTGTTTAAAACTTTGTTGGACGCCTCGAACTGCAGTCAACATAGTGGCTGTCTAACTGTACTGACTACAGTCATACAGTATACTGACTGAATTTATGGCACCCCCATACGAGTGCATGTGCTCAGTTCATGTTCAGTGTTAGTCACTGGTCACCTGTTCACCAAAATAAAGGCATAAGTTGATCATTATGCATTGCATTGCATCATAGTTTATCAAAAAAAATAAAGGAACGAAAAGTTATGCAACGTGAGACCTGATGCGTTAGGGTCTGAATTTTTTACTCTACTGTAGTTGTCTAAAGTGGAAACATTTAGGTTGGTGAGTCATTGCAGCAGCAGCAGCTCCTCACTACCAACGTTTTTTCACGCATCCTTTGCATCTTATCCAAACTTACCTTTAATGTGTCAGGCTGACTGACAAAAGCTCGAGCCCCATGTCTTCTCCCCAAAGCTGAAGGTCCACATAACTTGGTTGAGTTTAGGCACGAAAACCAAATGGTTCGGTTCAGAAAAGATATCAGGGACATATCGTTAAATTTAGGTACAAACCTACTTGATCAAGGATGGGAAATGACTGGAGATGCTTGGTTTCAAATGTGATGTGATCGCCGTTCTCCTGGGTCAAAGCCATGTGTATGACCGTCCGCCCGTTTTACTTTCCCACTTTAGAAAGTATGTCGCACTACATCACCTGTTCAAGTATTCTGAAACTAAAGGGGGCAGCCTTATATTTCAGGCACAGTAAACTTTTGTGCATCTCTGCCTGATGTCACAGGGTAACAGAATGCATCTAGGTGACAAAACGTCATTAATTGACAAGCTGGGTAAGAGAACAAGATGAGTAGAAACAAAAGAAAGTAGACATGTTCTCTCTCTACTGTCTCTCATTCCCAGTCAGATACAAAACATGTGCAGCAGGCTTTGATGCCTCTAAATATAAAAACAACTCTTCATGGATCTGAATGCCCTTCTTTCAGAGCAGATATTTTTTCTTGTTGTAGCCAGAAAATGAGACATGTGATTAATAACATTAATTTCAATTAACTGGAAAAATCATAAATGAGGATGTCTAGAGATTGTTCACATAGAGATATGCTACATACCACTGAGTATTAGAAAAGTAGACTATGCAATGAAAGAAATTTTAGCAACAATAATATGGGAAAGCATGTAATTGGGCTTCAGAGTGAACCCAAATGTTTACAAATATATATGAGAGAGGTATTATTGTTCCTCATCATCACCACAGCGTTTAGATTTCTGGTCCACTGCACACTCGTCTCTATTATTTTGTGAAATGGACTAAATAAACAATTTCACTTCAAAGGATTTGGTTAATCAAGCTGTTTATCATAACTGAAATAATCCCACAACACAAAGTGGTTTTGCTGTAGATTTATTCATTCCCACTATTCTCAGCTCTCATAAACAAGGGCCCAATTCGACAACAGCTTGAGTTCTTCCACAGCGATCCCCTGAGTAGGACCTGACTTTTTCCTTGGGAGTGGAATGTGTCCCAGCTCTCTGTGTGGAGAGTGCAAAAAAGGCTTTAAACTTCCACTCGAAAATGTAAGAAAACTGCAAAGAATTTTTGTCTCTCCCATGGGCCACATTTGCACATTTCTGCCTAATGAAAAACCATTAACTGCGCATTTCTCTGGGCTCTGGAATGAAGCCATAAAGCTAATTAATTGATTCTCAGTACTCTGTGGCAATTACTCCAGTTCTTAGGAGGAATGAAAGCAACTAACAACATGTTCTGCATTAGTAGCATAACCTTCATTTGGACACAAAGTGGAATGTGCTAATTTGCAGGAAAAAAATGTTTTCAGTTATTATTAGGGATTTTTTTTTTTTTTGCCTCCATATTCTCATATGCTAATATAAGAACAATAGAAACAAAGACCAAGGAACCTTATTTTACTGAGGTTGTTCAATGCTGAAACTCCAAAGAGACGATTGGACTGTAAATAAGTGTCCATTTAACATCGGTCTTTCATTTAAAAAAAAAAAAAATTCTTTGAAAATTGGTTTATGCTAATGTCGAGCTTAATTGGCATTAGAAAAATTGCACTGGCATACGGAGGGTCTCCAAGATTATCCAGAAGAGAAAGAACAAGATAAAGCCTTCAAAAGGCCAATTTCAGAGGAATTATAGCATCCTTTGAACATCATCCAAGTTTTAAATACATTAAAAGCCTGTTGGCATACATGTAAATTAAGCAGTACCAAAGTGTTCTAAAGAATTCATGGTGAATCAGACCAAGGGTGCAGGGATAAAGTGCAGGGGAAATGTGTCCCAGAGGGAGACAGCGAGGACTCCTGCCATCTCCCACAAGTCTTTCTGATGCCCTTTCTTCTCCGTGTCCATTCTACTGTGGGCCAAGTGGCTTAACTTAAATGAAAAGAACAACAGCTAGGAGCTCCCTTGGCAGCAGGGCCCTCATGCTGTCCAAAGTGCCAGTGATGGAGCATTGTGTATCGCATATACAAAAGCCTGTTTAGCACTGCTAAGCGCAGAGCACCAGGGACTCCTCTTCCTCCCCTGACCGGCTGGCCAAACACTGGCACACTTGGTTAAGGATAGACTTAGGGTAGAGGAATGTCTGTTTCTTACTGACATGTACATCGTGCATGGAAAACAGAGAGCAGAATGGCTTTCTTTCCTTGCATGAAATCTCTGGAGCTTCCTCACCACCATGAACCCAGGTGCACTGATTGCACCTCCCTTAGTGGATAAACATGCAATATGTGGTACATATGACATTGATAGTTAATATAGTATTTCAATGTGAAACACATCATGGTTTCTGGTAAAACGTTTGTGATATAACATTGCGGTTTAGATTGACATGTATCTATATTTTACTTATCAAACCAACTTTGCATTAAAGACATTAACCATGAGGTGCAATGTTTAAATGATTGGCTTATTGCCCTACTGATCAAGTCAAGTTTTTATAGAAAAACAGCACAAGGTTGTCCTTGTGTCCTGAAGAAGCTTGGGACTTTTTTTTAAAAAAAAATGGAATTGAGGAAACCTTCTTACGGGTGCTGACACTCTAGTTCTGCTCTATCCTGCTCCTGATCTGATTAATAGGATACGGAACATTTTCAGAATTCTGTAAATAGTACAGAGACTGCTATTTAAAGATTTGCATCATATCACAAAGTCATATAATTTATGTCAGCACTGAACAATTCATCTTATCATCAGCCTTTACGATGGTGTTCCCCAAGGTCCTATCCTTGTTCCTCTATTGTTTATTATTTGTAGTTATGTAAATGTTACAGATGAGACACATTTTATGGAAATTATAATTGTTTATATCAACACTGATAATATCACATACTATTATTATCCACATACTATTATATCCACAAGATCCGTGTTTTCCAGTTGATCATTTCAGCCATTACATTTGGCTGTTGTAACTGTTGTTATTTTGAAATCAGCGGCTTGTCACTGAGGTCATAGAAGTCCCACCCTTGGGCAAAATCAACAAGATGGCTGCAAGTAATATTTGACTAAAGGAGGATGAAATAATAATTATGGAGCAGTTAATGTAAGCGTTGGTACTATTGCTTGTAGTTAATCTAAAATTATACTTCTTTGAGTAATTGTGTACTCAGTTGTAATTCAACCAAGTAAGTGGATTTAATATAGAATGTATATAAATTAAGAAATGCTTTGATGTTTAGCCATAGAAAAAACTAGCATCCCAAGACCCTGCCACTATTACAGCCTGGTTTTATTAACATTTTAATTAAGCTAATTGTAAGGAAATTAGCTCTATCTGGCACAGAGCTGCACCAATAGAAATCTATAAATGAGAATGCTTCATGTTCATGTTTTTTTTTTACTTGTCAAAACTAATGTAGCTTGAATATTACAGCCAGTATAACAAGATTAAGAATAATTAACCCAGAATGTACAATAACTAGAGATCAAACAAAAACATGCAGCAAGTGTCATAAGTGGAAATCTCATCGTCAACCTACAAAGTGAAGTTTATATCTGTTCTTGTTAGATTTTTACTGAAAAGAAGACTGACAGAAAGACTGAATGTCCATACTTAAGTTCTGACCGTACTTGATCAACAGGATCAAGTCATCACGTCGCCAAGAGGATTTACATCTTCAGACAAACAGTGACATGAAAGCTCTGAATCCTCAAGAGGCTGAAGAACTCCATTTAAAGTTAAGAAGCTTTAGATCAAAAGGTTAGAGAGGGGAAAAAAAAATACACTCAAAGGACGAATCTCTGAAAAAAAAATCATGGCCTTCACAGTGCTAAGCTGTACAAGTTCACAGCCATGGCAGGACACAGTCCATTCCTTCACAGCCGCAGAGAGATGAAAGGGAAGATTGTCTGCTCGCTTTGATTCAGACTTGGCCAAATGAAGTCTAAAGAATGCCAGGAAAAGTTTGTTTTCTGAAACCCCAAAAGTTCTTCAGTATCCCCACCCACCACTGCTTCTCCTTCCATCTCCTCTCGTTTAAACCAGTCAAGCAGGGAGAATTTGTGCAACGTTAATTGTTAATTGGCTTGCTGTGATGCTTAAGCATGTGCTGCGATTACATTGTGTCGGTGAGTTCTTCAAGGCCTCAGAACTTGTTTTTCTTGGAACTTATAGTCAGTTAGATCTCTGAAGCACTTGAGATTGAGAATAAGAAATGAAAAACCTGAAGCAAGGTGGAGCTTTATGGTCTGATGCAAAGGTTTTGGTTTTGTGGTTTTAGAGGGAGCTGCGACCTGTAACTCTTTCTTGAGAGAATTTATATATTACCTCCTCATGAACCCACAATTTCAGATGTTTTGGGCTTTATTTCCCCCTGCTCCTCTTGGCTCAAATGCATGAATAAATGTACAAATACAGTAACAGATCATTATAAATCCTCTCATCTAACATGCAGGGGGAAAGCAAAGAAGTGTATCTGAGGCTCATTAAGACATCGAAAATAGAGAACCATTCTTTAAACAACAATACTACCAAATTTATTGAGTGATCCTCTGCTTTACCCTGGTATTTCAACAAGCCTCAACAAATAGAAAATAAGTAGAGCCCATCGAGCAGCACCATGTCATCTTGTTTGACTCGTCCACCACCTTTGCCTTTATGCAACCCAATGCCCTCAATACTTGATAAATTATGTAAAATGTCAACAGAATGCAATGATTTACAATCATTCTCTTGTAAGTTAAATGTAATTGAATGAATACAGCACAAAAAGTCCATGGAGCATGTTCACCATCAAGTTTCATCACCTTTTCTTTTAACAATCATCGGTATGCGATTAGGAAGAGTGGACAGTAATTGTTGAAGCTTTGAAAGTGGAATTCTTTCCCATTCTTGATTGATTGATCTACAGTCCGAGGTCTCTGTTGTTGTACAGAATTTATAATGGGCAAGGCCTGGACTGTAAGCAGTTCAGCCTTTCACTCACACTGCTTTACTTCAAAGCCAAGCTGTTGTAAGACATGCAGAGTGCAGCTTGAAAAAGATGTACAGATAGCAGCATATTTATTTTCAAAATCTGTATTTATCTTTTAGCATTAATGGGGCCATCACAGATGTGCAGGCTTACAATTGCATGGGCAAAAATATACCCTCATACCATTAGAGATGCTGGCTTTTAAACTTTGTACTGGTAACTGATATCTAGATGTTCCTTTTCCTTTTACGCTTTACATGCGTGGACATGTCGTCTGTGATCTCCATAAACTATGTGAAACTCAATCTCATCAGACCAGATTAGTACAAAGAAGTTGGCAGCATGTCTGGATGTTGTTGATATAAGACTTTTGTATCACATGGTAGAGTCTTAACTTGAATTTGTAGATGCAGTGACAAACTGAGTGTTCCTGAGCCCATCTAGCGATATCATTCATATAATCATGTTGGGTTTTAATGCATTGCCACCTCCAGAATCGGGATCAAAGCATTCAATACTGGCTTATCTGCAGATTCTATTAATCTTTTGATGATATTATTGTATGTATGCCTGTTATGTAGAAGGTCAAATTCCCAATTGAGCAATGTGCAATGCTGTTCTTAAACTGTTCGCTATTTGTCGCCTGTCCCTATCCTTGCTTACGACGGACTGAGCTTTTGGAGGAAACCGCAACAACTCAGCCATGACCAATGTACCTCTTAACCTGTGGGATTGTCACATCAGGCATTTATGAGCACCTTCTCTCTTCCAACTTCTGGAATTTCAAATTAAGATTCTGCGTCTGGAATCACCCAGCCCCAGTAATGGTGAAACGGTCAATGAAATTTTACCTCAGAGGTGTGACGTGAGATGACGTTGAAAGAAAACTCACCAAAGTAGGACAACAACCAAAAGTCCTAGATACACATGTCCAGTCTGGGGAGGAAATTCTGAGAAGCCAACTTGTGTTGGGACTGAACACATGTTTTGGAAAGTTTGAGTTCAGTCTGGTTTGGATGGTTTTGGAGAGAATCAAACATTTCTGCAATGCCAAAGCTTTAGATCAGCTTGACAAGAGTAGCTGTTTGAGATAAATCTCTCAAATGGCATTCCATGAGAAAGCCATAAACCAAAAGAATTTGATTTAAGTTCTCCCTCGGATGTCTAGCTCAAAGATATTTGATGTGAAAGACCTTAAGAATTAACTTCAGAGAAATGTCCAAGTAAACAATAATAGGAAACAATATTTAATCACATGCATTTCCTTGTATTCGTGCCTGCACATCAGAGAAGCTGTTGCGTCTGTAGTGGCGGATGATGTGAGCTTCAAATGCGGATCGCATTAATTGACACAATGCTTCATCTTCAAACTACTGTTGACAATCACCAGCATAATAATTACATAAATAACACATATGAAAAACTTGTGTGAGCCTGCCAAGGGCCTGAGCAGCATTATCAGAGAGCTGTGATCAGAGTGTGTGCCAACTCGGGCTGTTTGATGGAGACACAAGTCAAAGACTACAGCACAAAGATTTTATGCTGCCTGTGGCACTCAAATGCATATTTGTATTTACTATATGTTCACAGCATTAATTAACAGGGCAGTCACTTTCACAATGACAGCTTTGTAGCTGTTTGGAATTACCACTCCGCCCCTCCCAAGGGGCTTCAGTGTCACCATCAAACCGCTGAGAGACCCATGTTGTGTCTTGAGTGCTCTGATCACAGATGTGTGTGTGTGTGTGTGTGTGTGTGTGTGTGTGTGTGTGTGTGTGTGTGTGTGTGTGTTTTTTTCTGCGAAATAAAACTAAATCTCCAGAAAGTCTAAGGAGTCAGCGCTCGATAGTTGAAACTGTCTGAAGCAGGAGATTGTTCTGTTACTCATGTGTGTGTGTTCACATATACAGAACAAAGTATTGTGTTTAAAATATGGGAGTAGCCCCGCATCATCCCCACTTTGCCCTTCACCTGCAGCTGGAACGTACCTGCTCGGTCAAGTGCTGCACAACGGCAAGTTCTAACACTGGGGTAACTCATAGCCATACATGTTTGAACCAGACACTGATTCCTAGGAAGAGGGTGGCAAGTCATCAGGATGGCTTCCTTGAATTTCATCCTCCCTTCCAGGCAGACCTGTGTGAGTTTTAAACCATGACAATGTTTCTATTTGATTAAAAAAAAACATTATATACTGTTATTTGGTTATTTATTGTTTGGTTGTTTGTATACTTACATGCACTAAACAAAGCAAATTATTGGGGGAATTTGACCCACACTGACCTGCAAACAGCCAGCTATTAATTTCTTCAGCTTCTAATTTCGTCATCCTTTCTTTGTTGTTGTAAGGCTGCACTGTTTTCCTGCTTTGTTCCTTAGATTTGAATTCTCAATTCAAATCATATTAAGCTGTTGTCTGGCTTATATAAACTTATTTTGTTCTCAAATACTTTAGTGTAATGGGTTCATCCTATAATTATTAAATCTTTCTCACGTGCATGCAGTCTTCTATTACTGTTAAAGCACACACATATCCACGCGCACACACTCAACGGGATTTAACTGGGTTTCCCTTGATGTCAGCAAACCTGATTTTTTTTCATTTAAAAAATCAGGTTGGCTGGTTATATCCTGCATAAAACCAATAACCCTCCTGCCAGCCTGTCACGCATGCCATTCCTATTCAATACAGCATCTGTGAACACAGTCAAAGAAACTTCTTCCTGTAAGTCCCCCCTCCTACCCACCACAACCACCAACTCTGCTCCATCAGCAGACATGCTGCTATAGGGAGGCTCTTGTCTTTTGTTTTGACAGGACAAGTCTGGCCTGAGTCAGTGTTGAGTGTTCAGGGTGACTGGCCAGCAGGTTCACAGTGTTTGACCTCCTTGTTCTACTCTGCCATCTCTGCATCATGTCAGTTTCTCTGGTCTCTCTAAGTATGAAGATGACTCTTTATTCATTATTTATTTAATTATTACTTTATCCTTATATCTAAGATAGAAGAAGCAGTTTTCAGCATCTCAAGCCCTGCAGAAAGAAAACGCAGTTTTCAAAAGAATCACCTTTATGCCAACCTTATCAACGTTAAAAACACAAATCTATTACATTTTTTAAAAATTAAAACCTTCAGTTTAATTTAAAAAAATTGATCAGATTTGATTAAGGTAATATTCAGGCTTGTCCTTGACTTTAGTGCTTTGCTTGCTGGGAACAGATAACCCATGAAGGCCAGAACACTGAAACGTGGTGCTGAAAGTTTCCATTGTTCTATTATGAACCGAACATTTAACAATGTTCCTCTTTCGTTTTTCTCTGAGCTACATTTGTCTGGAGCACTGTAAATGTTTGATCTTTCCTTAATTATTTAAAATAAATTGTAACATACTAGCAACTAAATACTGTGTGCTCACTGGTCTGTGCTCCATATATGTTTCCAGTTAGGACATCAAAGTCTTTAGGAATTCTTTACAAGACAAACAGGAGATGGGCACTGTTCCCTCAGCATAAATTCAACTAAATCTGTCTGCCAGGGATGGCAGATGCTGGAAAAAGTAAGAGGTCACAGGGGAAATTGACTGCGTACATGTTTGTCTTCTTCAGTTGAACAGTAGAAAAAAACATATGTATGTGACGTAACATCACCGGCATGAAGCAACGAGCAAATAAGAAACACAGGCATGAATACCATCAAGATGAACAATATAATAATTATCTTGACTATGGTCTTATAAATGTATGTCTACAGTATGGTTTGATAAATTTATCATAAGATACTATTTTTGTTTTCTTTTTGCAGCCATTTTTGTGTAATACCACCTTTTACACTGATAGCATGTTGGATCAACGTGATTTGAAGCCTGCATTCTGCAATCCATTGTGATGTTTCACAACACTTTCAGAACAATAGAATAACATGACAATAACAATCATTTACCGTCCCTAATGACCTCGTCCTCTGCTCACAAAGTTTGCATTGGCTGCACAATTTGCAGACATTTCCATTTCCTTTCTTTCTCCTTCGATTTAGCTGCTAACCGCTGTTAACGGTTTTAACCTCTAGTTGCGGGACACACGGATGACATGTCGAATGTCTGCTGTCCTGAAGTTCCTCCTTTTCATCTTTTATCAAGTTGATCCGCTGCTGTTACTACTTTCTCAGAGGTGGAACAATTATGATTATCCGAAACTTTTAAAGTTTGCAAAGTTTCCTTTCTGTTTTTTTGTGCAATTTAGGCCAGGGAACGACACTGACAGCCAAACTCTATTTACAAAATATGTGGAATATATTTTATCAAACATTTTTAAGCAGTCGCAAAGATGCCCTAACCCCCAACACATTCAAGAAACATTCTTACATAAGACAGATGGATGTTGTGGTGTTGTATAATGAATCAAATGTCTCCTTGCGTATCCCAGTGGGAAGCATACGTGGCACATGGCTTTTCATTCCTGGGACCTACTTACTTGCTGTGACTGCTCTCATATTATGTTGCCAAGACAAAACACAGAGAAGGGTAATTCGTCTGCGTCCAAATCAATGTTTGAAGCCGTTGATAGGGGGAATAAAAGAACTGATTTAAGTGTATTTGGTATGCATATTAATATTAATATGTGTATTAATGATTGAAACGTTTTTTTTTTTTTCCCCCAAACACAGTTTGTCTCCCTCTCTATTAGCTGCTGGCACGTCTCCGTGGTTGGCAAAGGGTTGACATCGTAACGACCGTGTGCTCTGAAAGGTTTGTAAATATTCTTCTTCCATAGGGCCACTTTGCCATTCCAAAGCAAAGCCAAATCGCAGCCAGTGGCTATAAACAATGTTCAAGCAAAGGTTGCACAACGTGCCACATTCAGCAGAGGACACAATTAATGGGCTTGCCTCTTTTGCATGGGTAAAGTGATTTAAGCCATGGCAGGTGCCTCAGAGCGCAAAGAGTCGCTGCACAAAGAGTGCTGCTGTCCGGGCTTTGTAGACAGGATATCCACAGATGTGGAGCCAGACCAGATGGCATGTATATCTGAGACAGAGGGAGATGTTGGAGACAGAGGGATAAAGACACACAGAATTGGATGGGGACAAGGACAAGGGCCAGACCCAGGCCAGCATTAAGCGATGCTAGCGTGGCCTGACATTTAGCCGGCCCCCGATTCCACATTGACTCACTGCGCTTAGCTCAAAACATGCCTGCTGGCCGCAGAGGACAATGACCTCCTTTTCCTTTAACCAGCATCAAAAGGAGAGATGAAAACAGCCACACGATAGAGCGCCCGTCAGAAGTGTAAAAAACACAAATGTAATATATGAATAAAGCTCTGTGGTGTGCCTGATCCTGAGGACCAGCCTTTAAACGAATTGGCCTTGTGAAAGAATGTGAAGAGAAGCAAGACAAAATTTTAAAAAATTAATAAATAAACTCTCTCGCTGTACCCCCTGTGTATTTTTACATTTGAGTCCATGTGGTTGCATAACAATAAGACAAAGAGAATATGAGATGAAAGTATCAGAGCGATTTAAATAATGGTGTCTGCTTGTGAAGCAGAGAGAGAGAGAGAGAGAGCAACAGGAATGTGTGTCAGCCAATTATAGGTTGAGCGCAGCCTGTGGGAGAGAGAAACTATTACTCGGCTGCGGTTACAAATCCACACACAGTGGGTTCTAATCTGTAAAAGTGATTAGATGGCCCACTCTGCCCCGCAGAAGCTAACAGTGTCAGGCATTATTTGTGTGTTTTACAGGTCAGAGATCGCAACTGCAATTTGGATTTCATGCCACATCACACCTAAAAAGGAGAGGAAAACATACACTTGTTCAGACTTGTAAAGGGTTGGTGATATTATTAAGGTTAATTCAATATTCAGAAAGAGACTTTTTGTACTTTTTTTCACTTACACTTTATTAGATTGTTGAGCCTGAAGACAATCCGTTTTGCTGAATTTGGCAACTTTTAAAATATCATAATTGTTCCATTGATCTGAAAAACTGAAAGTGAAACTGGCCCTATCAGAGCACTGACGATTATTCCAGGGTGGCTGCCAATGTAGTTGTAAGTGATCCATCTTCTGTTTCAGGAGATGACGGTAATATATCAAACTGTTTGCAAACCACCTAATAAAACAGAGGAAGAAGTCTGTGTGGTGTGAGGGTGTGTGTGTTGTTTGGCCAAGTGAAGTTGTGGCACTGATTACATGTGTTTCAGTGTTTATTAAAGTCACATACAGCAGAGAAACAGCATCAGCATCAGAATAAAAATGTAAAAGTGGGTTGTGAGATTTTTTATGCCTCCTAAAGAGATTTTAGCTCCCCCACCCCCCCAAAGGACAATCATGAATGAATGATGAATAATTGAGATCAAAGGGACCAATTCTAAAGATTTACAAATCTGTTTGATCCTCAACTGTTGTCAAACAGGTAGAATGAGCCAGTACAGGCTAATTTATGCTCAACTTTAAATATGGATGGAATATGGACGGAGCCTTCTGTCCATACTATACTTTTGCACATTTACAGAAAGCTTATGGATTCAGGTCAAATTGAGCAGTACCACTGAAAACCGTAGGGGGCAGTGTGGCTGTCACCACATAGTTCTAGTGAGACACAAAGAAGAAACTTTAGAAATGGCGCACCTTTTTGAGGAAGGATTGTGTGAATTGGTAAGAAACGTTAAAAATCTAACAGATGTCATATCACCCGGACACTGGGATAAACAAATGTTTCCCAACAGCCGGAAGAAGACTAGTCGAGAATTGAATGTCGGTTGGTCAGTAGCTAAGAAGAAGTTGAGGTCTTGTTGTTGGCATACAATTTTGAATCTGAGCTGCCCCCAGGGTGGATGTACTGCTTAACTTCCATTCCAACGTAAAGGACGCATACTTTTGATACTATTGATCACAGTTTGTTACAGATAAAAGTTGGAGAAATATGGTGTCAGAGGGGGAGCACAGTCTTGGTTGAGGAGTTATCTTGATGGCCGGTATCAATATGTAAAAATAAATGATGTAAAATCTGAGTTTTTGAAGGTTCCTTGTGGGGTAACACGAGGATCAATTCTTGGTCCCAAGATTTATCAAATTTTAAACATAAATGATATTTGTAAGGTTTCCAAGGTTTTATTATTTTTTGTTTTATTTGCTGATGACACTAACTTGCACTGCTCTGGGAATTTTTTGAATAGCTTCTGAAAACATTAGAAGGATAAATGAAACTCATAAAAAAATGGTTTGATACAAGTTATCACTGAATTTAAGTAAAACAAATTTGCTGGTTTTCATATTTGGTAATTGTAAAATCAATAAGGAGGTAACATTTAAAGTCAT
>KV751341.1:8608435-8621117 GCA_001698575.1 Mola mola | reverse complement strand
ATTATTTTAAGTGTAATAATTGATCATAAATTATGCTGCTTCCCGACTGTGTTCAGAGGCTGTTTAGAAAAACAGAGAGTCAGTATGAATTTTAGGGGAATAGATATGTTTAAAAAAGGAAGGTTTAAGGACAAATATAAAGAATAGATGTAACTAGTGGAATTGCTGTAACCATGAATTAAGAATGTGTAGGCCACTGTGTACTTTAAAAGTTGAAAATAATGTGTTACGTAAATACAGAAATCAGGTATGAGCATTTTGTTTTGTTTATTGAACGTATTTTACTACTCTACTCCTTTTTGGTCAGCTTCACTTGTTTTCCTGTTGAGTTGTTTCCTTTGTTTGTTTCCTTTGTTATTGTCTGTATGTAGACTGACCAAAATAAATTGAAGTGAACTAAACTGAACCAACCTGAAATATGTTGGCAATGACAATAATATGGTTAGAAACAGACGTATCCACTTGTGTAAATAAAGGAAGCCTGAATGAACCTTGTGTGGGCCGACTGGATCATTATGTTGGGTGGCAACAAAAGTACATAATGAAAGGGGAACTGATCTAAAAGCAGATAGAGGCTTCAGTTTTTAGCCATTAATTTTGATCCACTTTTACTCCACAGTCATAATAAAGAATAAGATTGCTTTTATAAATTTAAACAGTTGAGATACATATTTGGTTTTAATAAGGCTGGATAATTTTTTTAAAAACATTTTTTAAAAGGTCAAATTTTGGCTCGAGTTCAGTCCAGCGGCCTGAATGCTCTTAATGAACAGGCGTAGGGATGTTGACTGAAGACAGATAGGTGACCACAGCTGGCATCAGCAGATCCCTGTATATGATTACAAGGAAAACTGACAGTCTGTGCGCTGCAAAGGAGTTTAGTTCCACTCTCAAATTTCCACAAACCCTGCGAGTCAGTCTAAGTGACAGTGTTGGCTAAATAAAGAAACGACAAGCATGATACCTCAAAGACGGCAGCAGACAGCTCCGGCAGACATGTGGGAGGCTGAGAGGAAAACAAGGCCAGGCGCTCACGCCGCGTTTAACGTGACTGGCCATCTTTCCCTTGACTTTAAACAGGATTCTATTGAGAAGAAGATCCATTAAATATGGAATTTCAGTCCAATTTGTCTTCAAAAGGGGTAAAAGAGCTCATTATGTGGGTGTTGCTCTTTCTTGACTATTAGAAGAGACGTTAGTCATGCCTGCTTATCTCACAACCTTATGAGCGCAGGATTAAAAGATCAAAGGCCTGACTTAGGTTTAATATTATAGAAAATGTAAGCTCCTTTCTCAGACACACTTTGCACTGTGCCTTTTATCCGCTCTCAATGCTTAGATCAAACCGTTGAAAAATTTAAAATCATTTTATTCACTAACCAATATGAAATTCACATCCGCACCTCTTACATCCAGGGTGAGGGTGGATGTAAGCGGGCGCTCATCTATTTCAAAGTGGACCCTTTAAGACCTTCAAGCCAATTCCCTGTTGATTACACGGGCCTCAAGAATGACTGAAATAAACAGAGAGCTAAGTTTCAAGAGAACTTTGAAGTGCACTAAGCTGAGAGCGGAGACATTCTCTTCACCAGGGTCAGACAGCGACTTGTGGCTTAATGATAATATTCTGTAACCGCTCAATTATACACTGGAAGGTTTAAGGGTTGGAGTGCGAGGCAAAACACAATGGCTCACAAAAGCCAGAGTGGTGAACTGTCTGTTCCCGGTTGCTGTGGTCCGGTGTAACAAGGATGGGCCATTTTTGGCACAAGCTTTGGAGGGAAACCAGCCTTACTGTCTGAAGGCCCCATGCTCATTATTCCCCAAGGAGAATGTAGTGCATAATGAAGGAGGACGCAGACATATGGCAGGCACAAAGTCATTTTTCTTATTTGGCTGTAAATAGTGACAGATCTGAGAATGTCACCTCAGTTTAGTTAATTGCTTCAAAGTGAACAGTCTTGGTTGGCTGTGTGTGAGTTCCTCCTGAAACACGTTAAATTGCATAAGAACATGATTAAAGAAGCAAAAGGCAATCAAACAGTAATCATCCTTTCACAGCGTGTGTCTCTGCGGCCGGATCTGTCTGAAAGTGCCAACGGATTGTAAGAAGTCCTGCCCCGAGGCTAAATCTAAATTCTTTTATAGTCCTGGACTTCGAGCAACATCTAAGCAATGCGCTGCTAATGTGCACACTTGTTTTTTAAGCGGGTCCATCCGGCCAGGCTTGCATGCGAGCAGCCGCGCAGTCCTTTTGATGGTTTTTTAGGCACTGGATTTGGTCTTGTTGATGACAGCAAATGTTTCCTGTTCCTCACAAGCCAGAACAGACAGCCAGAGCAGTTGTAAACAACTCAGCACCAGGTTGTTTAGAGGACCGAGTTCGGTCACAATAATCCATCAAGTTAGGAGTTATTTTACTCAAATCTCACTGTAGGAGGTCTGGCAAGATGTTCAAAAACCTGCAGGTGTTCAGTTTCCACTCATCTTCATAACTGTTTGCTACAAAACAGTAACTTTACTAGAGTGGCTGATTGTGCATGTCCTATTTATTCTGAAGCAAAATGAAACTAAGCTTTTAGACTTTACTCGAAACTAAGAAACGACTGAGGGGGGGGAAGCCCATGAGACTTATGTTCTGTTTAGACATATAATTAATTCACACTGCAGTGTAAAAACTCCAAGAAATCATCAATCTTGATTTGTCACAACTTTGACAGTAATAATTTCCTTTTTTTAATCAAATTTGCATTGGCTTGTCCTTGAGAAAGGCACTAAATATAAAATACAACCTGTGAATGCTCCCAACAATAGAGCTCATCAAATTATAATGTTCAGTGCAGTCAAAGAGCGGCTTTCTGATTTATATCTTTACTATCTATTTTATTTATCTACATGTTTTGAGCGATGACTTTAGATTGGAGGGGCTCTCCACTAATGTAAAAGTTCACATATTGTCCTGGCTTTTCCTTTATGTGTCAAGTATTTTTAATTTGATGGTACTTGCTGATGACATAGCTGATCAACAAAGGGCTCACTTTAACTCACACTCTGTTAGCATGGTTTAATAACAATATTTTAAGTGTGTACATTATTTATCACACAATAAAAGGAAGGTTTTGCAAACAAGAAGCATAATTCTGAATGTGCTCATTTATGTGTATATTTACAAGGATTTTTCTCTGGTGCAAGGAGAAATTAAACTAAAAGTGAAAAAAAATGAAATTAAAACCTGACATTTATACTTTTTGCCATTAAGCTCCTGCAGCTGCACTGAAAACACATTGACTTGATGCCTTGGGATCTAAGAAAAATTAATCCAACTCTTGCCAACAACTGCTTTTTCAAACCGTTGGAGTTGGTTGGTGGCCAGCAGTCTAAGATCCAAGCAAGCTGCCTTCGCACTGTTGCGCCTGAACTCTTGAGTTGTTGGTGGTTGGAGGGTTTCCTCCTCTTCTAATGCACTTGGATCTATTAAGACAAAAAGCAACCAAAACATATTTGCAATTTTCTGCACTCTCTTGGGTGCCTCACATCTGGCCTCCCCCCTGGAGAGCGGACATGCTTGGAATTAAATTTTCACAGTTTGGACTTTGTGTAGGTCACAAAGAGGTGGAAGAAGGTCTGTTGCTATTTATTTAAAGAAACTGTTGTTCAAAACATATTAATTTCAACAAGATGCGCTGAGTTTCAGGCCCTATCCACCCAAACTCTGATATTAGGAAAAACAAAGATTTTCCTGCATGCTTTGGCTTTTCATCCACAAAAAAAATGGATTTTTAGTCCCCCAACGACAGAGTTTTTTAAAAACTCCAGTTACCTCGAATATGTGTGTACATGTAACATGGAGCACTTGGGACGATGATTGTGTCACACCTAATGTAATGAGTATGCACTAGAAAAAAAAAGGAACAATGGCTACAGTTTGTATGGTTTTAACAGTGACTGACCATACAAATGAATCACTTTTCAGTTTAATTTTTCCCAAACAGTGCCTCGAATAGTCTGCCAGAAAGGTCTTTGATCAAAGGTTAGAGAATATATGAGTCAAAGTGCAAAAAAAATGAACATTTCGCTACATTAGTCACTTCTGCTAAAGGGGAAACAGGTCATTGTGCATGTTATTCTCTGGCATTGGACATATCAGTGATGTGGACTGTATCGCCACCCACTGGCCCGCAACCATGCTTGTTGGTGCCAGAGAGTATGGACATGTCTCGTAAAAGGGCAAGGACGAGTGGACAGGATTTTTGTTGTTTAAATGGAGGGTGAGAAACGGGCCCAAGTCGACAATGTTTAGGAACAGAACACGGAAGACAGAAGTAGCTCACTTCGGTGGCAAATCCCACCACCAGCAAATGCTTCGGCAATGGAATTGTGAGTGATGTAGACACAGCAAACATGCATGCACACATGCAAATAACAGCATAGCCTACGTGTGTCGACTACGTAGTCGGCTCCGCGCACAACCATAAATCAGCCTTAGGCGGTTCTGCAGCCTTTGGAGTGAGCAGAAAGGCAGGCCTGGCTGGAGATCATTAGGGCTTGTTAGTGTCCCCTCTGCCTGGGGCGCAGCGAGGGGGCCTCCATTTGGGGAACCTCACTTCTGATCCCACTGAGAGTGGAGCAGTATGTAAGAGGCTGAGGGGCTGCAGGGACAGAGAAAGGTTGAAGGGGAGGCCAATGGGGCTCTTTGCCATTTACAGTACGACAAACCCTCGAGACATCCCAGCAGATCTGCAGGTCTGACTTTCATCTGCCTCATCCCCACAGCCATTAGATAGTTTAGCCGGGAAACGACTGCTAAAATATACATCTGTCTTAGTGTCAGCACATACCAGCTCTCCTCTGTCTGCGTGCCGCTGCTAGTCGATTCAATATTTAAATCATCAGTCTCCATAAGCTTTTGATGTCAGCTCTTAATGAGCTCTGTCTCTAACACTGACAGGCCTGTGGACGGGGCGGCTGTTTACTTTCAGGGGTGGAAAACGCTGCCTTCCATTGTTTTGTCATATGTTGATAAGATCCAATGAGAGTGCTTTGCTGAAAAAGAAACTGCATAAATAGCTCCAAGCTCTTCAGTAACTCAATTTTAGTCTTTCAGCAATCCTGATGACACATTTGCCAATACTGAATTTCTGTCAGAATCAAAGGAGTTGATGTTGCATACATCCCTTGATGCGAATCAGCAAGAGGCACTCAGATTGTACCAGAGAGCAAATATTCAGTTTATCCAAGGCGACAGGTCTGCTGGCAGGATATAAATTAACCTAACTGGATACGTGAAATGTTGCCGATAAATGTCGATGTAAGAAGTCAAGTCAAGTCTGATCTCAGTACAGTCAAAGAGTCATGCAACTCTTCTCTGGTGAGGTATAAAGGTCTGTTCATAAAATCATCGTTAATTCTAAGTGACTTGAGCCCATAATAAGAATTAAGTGCAGTTCATAGATTTCAAAATAAATCGTAATAAATGTGTGAACTCTGAGTTCAGCAGTTCCTCTATCGCAGCTCCAGCCTGTTCTGTATTTCATGTTAAGTGCCACCTCTCATCATGTTACCATCATGCCAGTAGAGGATTCATGAGGCATGTGTGTGCGTGTGTTAGCCCCCCAAAGATGCGTGCAACTAAGTGCTTGGTGTGCAGGGCGCAGAGATTCCTGTGAGTGGCTTCTGTTCCCATAAACTCTGACATTCAACATTCAACCCCCCCACAACTCTGCTGGATTACACATGGTGACTTCTGACCTGTGCCAGTGTGAACCTTTGAAATCTGTCATTTTCAACAGAAGCAATCAGCAAGGGGGTCCTACCTACACGCCATGATGTCATGCTCCATGAGCTCCTGGGCAGTTAGCAGGAAACAGGAATGCGTCATTGTTTAAACTATTGATATATATCACACTGTATATCATTAGTACCATATATAAATCCATCTGGAGTTCTTTTTTTTTAAGGACTGGATGTTTCTGCAAAGATTTCACATGGGAGTATTGCTCTGACCACGGATTCAACATAGAAATAAGATCACAAGTTCAAGCTGCTCTAGTCAATATTTTAGCCATGCTAGCAGTCGGGCTTTCCGCATCGCAGTGGTGGTCAGTCATTCAGTGGGTCCAGCCCCTTGATATGACCTGAAATCTTTCAATGACTACTGTTTCACCACTAAAATACCCAATACTTTTTATACAGAAATGTTTGCTGTTCTGACAGTGAATTTTATTAGATTTTCACTGACTTTTATTTAAAAGGGGTTCCGTGATTTTATTTTTTTTTCCACAGATAATCAGGTTTCGAGAATGAACCAGGATGATTTTGGCGATTCTCTGAATTTTCCTTTATAACCAAATATCTGGAAAACTAATGTAATTTGCATCAGTCTTTTTGTTTAATGCTAATTGGTAGGTTTAGCATGCCAAGACATAAAGATGTCAAATGGCATAGAATTTAAACAGTCCACTGACTGCATAGATGCAAAGATGGACCACTTGAGAGCTCACCACAACATCTTGATTGCTGGCTTTCTGCAGTAGAACTCATGAATCCTGCCCCTCCATTTTATCACAGTGCACATGAGCCACACTGTATCTGTCAAATACTTTTTATGTAGCACTTATCACGTTGGTAAATGTTCAGTTTTCCTGATAATATTGGTTTTATTTAGCCATTGGATGCAAATAAAGCGGACAAGACTGGAGTAACTTTTCCACTGCATGTTACCTGCACAAATTGGCTCAATTCTACTTGATTTTCATATTGGATGGTTACTTTTCCAATGCAAATACTACTCCCTCAGCGTAGCTGGTTGTTATAGGAACATTGGGGGAAAGTGCTGTGAAGTCACTAACTCGACTCTATACAGTCACTGCATGAGACATACTCACAATATTAAAAGGGATTATGTTTTTGATGCTTGGTTTTTGGCAGTTTGCCACAGAGAGGAGTCAAATTTTCTTTGAGAGGAAAGAGGAGAGTTTGGGAAATATCCCTTTGGTGTTCAGGCGACAACACTTCAGTTCGAAGGCTGACATTAGCATATATGGTTCAGTGTTACAAACATTTTAATTACTGTAGCAACATTATTACTAATGGTGCGGAAATACTGTTGTGTCTGACCTATTTACTGTACATGGCTGCTATGACAAAAACAATTTCCCTCTGTGGATTAATAAACCTTATCTATCTATGTGTATTTCAGATAAATTTCAGAGATCAGTGGTCTGCAGCGGTCAATGCCACCTTTTTAGCATCGCCCCAGCTTGAGTAGACCCTCGACTGAGGTGGTACTAAAAATCTCTAGTACCAAAAACCAGGTACCAAATGTTCCCAGTGTAAAAAAAGAAAAAGCCAAGAGGATCATGCAGTGGAAAAGGGGGATATACACCAATCAAGCATAACATTATGACCAGCTGCCTAATATTGTGTTGGTCCCCCTTTTGGTGCCAAAACAGCCCTGATTCGTCGAGGCATGGACTCCACTAGAGCCCTGAGGGTTTGCTGTGGTATCTGGCACCAAGATGTTAGCAGCAGATCCTTTAAGTCCTGTAAGTTGCAAGGCGGGGCCTCCATGGATCGGCCTTGTTTGTCTTTGTTTGGGTTTCTGCTGGATGTATATGTGCACAAAATCAACTAATACAGTTTTGAAGTCATAATTAAGTGGGTACTCTGATTTTGTAATTAGGCCTAATTAGAGGCAGGACAAAGTGACAGCAGTGCTAAAACACACAGTAATTGAATCTTTATATAACAACAAAAAAATAACTAATTCAAATGTGAAGACCACAGAGGTTAACTGAATAGTTATCATCTAATCTGCATTCGTCTTTTGACCCAGAACCCCTATCATGAACATCCCGGCCCCCTCGAATATGTCTGGATGCTGCACACATTACCTCCTTTTCCAGACTGGTCCCCAGAGGAGAGGATCGACCCACCCCCCAGCAGGATCTCCCCCCTCTCCGTGGACCCTCCCGTGGGTAAAGGAGAAGATTAAAACAAACAGGACTTTAATCAGTGGTCCCTGCTTCTCTCTGCTCAGCTGCTGACAGAAGGAACCCTCTCCAGGAAGGCTGCCTCAAATCAAAGCTTCCTGCTTGCCACTTGCTGCTTCGCCGATCTGTATCACAACAACAAAACCAGCAGAAACAATTATTTATTCCTTTTGATGTGGGTTTTGAAGTTACCCCACCTCTTCCACTATGCCCCCCACCATCCTTCCTCCATCCCTCCTCCTCTCCCTCGCCCAGCCCCTCCAGCTTTCTGTATCTTTTACTCCTAAAGAAACAAGGTCATGCCAGCTTCTCTGTAAAGTAGGCTGCTTTGAAGGAGCAGCAGTTCCAGCTGCTTTTTCTCTTTTGTATTGCACACCACTGAAAGTGTATCATTTGGAAGAAAAGCTGATGGGTCGCTTCATATAACTTACTGCCACCCCGCTGACTGTTTCGGGTACACTGTAATGTGATACAATTACTGCCAATGTCACTGACTTTGCTCAGTTTTGTGGTGTAATGCAATTGTTTATAGTTGCTACCGAGCATTTCTCTAAAAGAAGCACATATGAGCAAATTGTGGATGTGATTTTTTAATGCAAGCGGAAATTTTCATTTACCTTCTTTTTAACAATTATTTTGTAAATATATTTGTCGTGTTTGTGTTTACTGTAATCCTGCCACATGTAATCCTGTTGTCCTCTCGAACTGTCAGCACTGAGTGCATGTGTGTGACATTTGAATGGCTTCATACATGCGAAGTGCAAGAACAAGGTTGCTGGGAATGACTGTCGCACTTCACAGTTAACTCTTTTTCTTAGAATCAAAGTGCACCTGTTCAAAACAATTTCTCAACAGGACTGAAATGTCTGAGTGCGGCTTTTCAGATCAGTACACCACAGCATCTGTTAGAGCCATTGGATAACTCTGGTTTGGATTATGAAAAGGAAAGTGTTGGTCCTCTAAACTCATTTGATTAATGTGGAGTCACCTTAAATGTGTGCCATGAAAAACAACACAGTACTGAATGGAAACATTGCCATTTTCAGTGGATGGTCCCTGTGGCGCATGGTTGAGTAATTCTATCACATTTGTACACTTTTTCTAATAATTCGGAGATTCAGACTAAAATTTCAGGGTTGTCAGAGTGATGAAATTATAGTTGTATTGCTACACTTCATTTAAACTTTTGACAAAAATGGACAAAAGGAAAAAATAGTGCCAAATGCTTTCTGTCTAAAGGAGCCACCATAGCTGTTTGATGGAGATTAGATATTCCTTTTGGACCCACAAATTGTTACAGTTAATATTATTTTGAAATTCACATAAACTGTTAAGATTATAAAAATGGCACAAATGGTTAATAAATGTTTGTGTTTATTCATTAAATTATGCAAGCCACAGGACAGGCATGCATTATATTATAAAATATAATAAAAATCACAAACAACCTACAGAGTAAACTTTGAATTAAAGTGATGCAGGAAGAGTGTGAGATACTGAAACATGTTTGTTTTAATTATAGGATCTCAAAGTTACAGTAACGATAATAGTGAACCAACAGAATTGTAATTATGACAGTTTGTCATGTAAATGAGGTGTCTGGCTGGTGAAACTGAGCTCGTTAAGCATTTAATTTTCACTTTAACGGGCCTCTTTAATTTCCCTTTGTGTCTGCCTTTCTTTCAAATTGTCCTTTAATTACGCCGCAGCTAATTACACAACTCTTGAATGACTTTTTTGTTCCCTGCTGAGTGCGGGGAGGCTAACCTGGCAGATCTAAAAGTGAAAGAGCAGCTGACACCCAGACATTTTGAAAGCCAGGGCTTTATGGATGCATGCTAATGAGCACATAAACATGGCTCCCTTGAGGCTATGAGAATGTTTTCTTTTAGGTGTGTGGTCACAGTATCAAACAAATTTTATTTTAGACCTGAGGGTTGCATTAGATGAAAAGTTCTTAATACTTGAATTGAATGGCTGATTATGATCAGGACCAAGTTGCTTTCATCCATTCAACAGGTATCGAGGCATTTACTCTAAAAACCAACATGAATGTGTGTTTACTTTTACAGTCTAATATGTATTTCAGCTATAAGGGCTGACATGAGATCATTACTGCTGAAAACAGGACAAAAATAATAATTCAGATAAATGTGACTTTCTTTGAAAATATTGTTTTTATTTAAACATCACCAATAACATAGTGCTTTGGTCTTCCTTTTCCATCAATGTATCGTCAATTATCGTACTGCATTTACAGACAGTATAACACCCATCCAAATACTCCACAATTTCATAACACACTTCAGTTGCACAGTTGCTAATCTTGTTGATAGCCATACATGTGTACTTTTTCAGTAAAATTATTCTTTTAAATTATTTGATTTGTATTTGCTGTACAACAGAATAATTATTTTCCTTTCATGAATTATTACTGGATCAGAGATTGTATATAAATATGACATCAAGTTCACAAGGGAGGACGTGAAAGAGAACAGGCTGCCTTTCCTGGACTGTACGATACACCTTGAGAAGGACAGAGGGCTCAACATTGAAGTCTACTGGAAACCTACTCATACAGACCAGTACCTGCTTTTCAACTCTCACCATCCTTTGGAACGTAAGCTGGGAGTTATCAGAACCCTACATCACCAGGCTGAAAATGTTTCCACAGGCAAGACAGAGGGGAAGACTAAGGAACACAAACACATCAAGACAGCATTAAAACCTGTGGATACCCTAACTGGGCTTATGTCAAATCCAGTAAGGGCTCCAGGAACAACACCCCGACAACACAGGAGGAGGAGAAGAGCAAACGCCACAACGTTGTCATTCTGTATGTTGCAGGGGTGTCAGAGAAATTCAGAAGAATTTTCTCTAAGCATGACATCCCAGTTCACTTCAGACCCTGCAACACTCTGAGACATAAACTGGTTCACCCCAAGGACAAAACTCCCAGACACAAACTTAACAATGTTGTTTATGCAGTCCAGTGCAGTGAGGAGTGCACTGATTTTTACTTCGGGGAGGCCAAACAACCTCTCCACAAACGCATGGCTCAACACCGAAGAGCCAGCTCCTCTGGCCAAGACTCAGCAGTCCACTTACATTTAAAGGAGAGGGGACACTCATTTGAGGATGAAAATGTGCATGTGTTGGACAGGGAGGATAGATGGTTTGAGGCCATCTATGTCAAGTCGGAACAGCCATCACTTAACAGAGGAGGAGACCTCACACATCAATTGCCCGCCGCATATAATGCGGTTTTGAAATCCCTCCCCAGGAAACTTAGCCATCATTCACACCTTGGCTCATGTGGACAACACAACTGATGGTGGGTGGATCAGGGACACACAGATTGGAGGCGGTGCATTGTACCTTTTGCCCTCTACCCTGAGTGAGAAGGATCCTCCACCAGTTTAAATACTGAGGATTCCCTAACAGAAATTTAGAACTCAAGAAAACTTTTGGATGAGAGGCGAAATGTTTTCAAGAACCTATAAGAAGTCCAGTTGCCTTCAGGTGAAACATCAAGACCACTTTGACCTGGATGACTGAGAATCTCCACAGACAAGTTACTGACACATTTCACCAATAACCAGAGCTGGTTCCTGCCAATTCATCCTTTTATTCCTTTTCATTTTAGCCTTGACCAAAGTGGCATATAGACATAGGGACTGAACAACTGACACAGTCAATGAAGTATAGTTAAGATCAATGCAAAGAGGAGAAGAACACAAATGTCAGATTGAGTAGATACCACTCTAGGCCTCAACACACCACTGGATTACATTTGAATTCATTTTAATCTAATTTTAATTGTAATTTATATGCTTTCTGATTGAAAAATGTATTTCGTAAAAGTACTTTTCCATTTTGAATGATGGAATATGGTGTTGACTTTTGCTAATCAGTGTGAAATAAAACATCCGCAATCCATACAGATGTGATGAACATCAAAAATAACAGACTGACTCTCTCCAGAATGGATGCACAGAGCAATGATGCTTCCTGCCACTCAAATATAACAAGCTGCGGCATCTGAAGCATTTCACTTTAAGAGGATTCAGCACTGATGAGCAAGGTTAATCCATATCAGAGTCAGAATCCCCTTAATTGAAACAGATGTCACCAAGAGAAGGAATCATGTTTGGTGCAGAGATGAGCTGATACAGTTGGTGAAACCTTACATACAGGATTGCTTTAAAGACTTATACTTGGCCATAAATCGTATTTATCTCATAATCGGATAAGTATTACCTGATTGGAGTAAAATAAGGTTGCTGATTGAGCCCTTTTTACCCGTGGTTGAAATTATGTTCTTCTTTTGCTCAACGCCTCTATGATACGAGGGTTAGGGTTGCTGAAAAGGAGTGTAAACCTCAGGCTGTGTGTATTCCCTAGAAACATGGACCATCACCAGCTTTGACAGGCCAAAACATTCCGCTGGCCTATCAGAAAAAAGAAAAAAAAAATGGTGAATGTGTTGAAATGGAGAGTGGCCTGGCTACCCTGAGAGCAGCTAACAAATCCCCCTGGCTCGGCAAGAGAGTGAGGGTCTGCGGACAGATCAGCACTCGCTCCACTGAACCCGTCCATATTGTGTACTACCCCAAGCAAGAGTTAGGATGCCTTCAGGGACCTGCTTGCTGTCCTGACTCCATATGACAGCATCTGGATCATGCAGAAAA